>QEPC01014724.1:83922-95739 GCA_003113815.1 Sphenodon punctatus | reverse complement strand
AGCTCTTATAGAGAAATCCTAAGTAGCCCCAGGTGTACTCAGGGCGGGGCCCCAACCAGCCACTGAGCCTCCTCCCAATGTCTGTATGTTGGGTCATTGCTAAGCAACGGCCCTCAGGGCATGAGTCTGTGGCCAGCCGTGGTAACCCTGACAGTGGTGGAGACAGACAACTAGGAGGAGTGCAATAGCAGAAAGAGAGAGGAGAGAAATGAATGGGGGCACTGGCCTTGAATGGAGGTGCACCGCCCCCCGCCCCTTGGTTATGCCCCTGGTGATAGTAGCAGTAGGGACGATAGGGCCTTCTGGCATGACTGACCATCAGGGTGTGAGCAGTAACAGAGTTTGAAATACTCTGCTCCCTGGTGCTGCTTAGGGCTGAAACAAGAATGCATTTCATTCTCACAAAAATCTCATGAGAATTAAGAATTGTCAGTGAGATATTCAGAAGATCTTGCTGACATTTTTAGAATCTCTCAAACATTCTCAAAAAATTTGTAAAAAAATGTTCTGCAAATGCGGAAAATGGCAACTGGGTTGTTCTGCACATGTGCAGTCCTTTTTCAAGATGGCACCAACGGCCGATTCTTGACTCATTCTTGATCTGGAAATTCTTGTTGAGAGCCTCATTCTTGACAAGATTTTCTTGTTTGATGAGATTAGCATATGGAGATGGGTTACCAACTACCTGAAGTTTTGGGTATTACCATTACTGAGCTACTCACTCTCTGACTTACTAACTCATTCAAACTTACAGTATTTCTGAATAACTGTGCTATTGTCTTTCTGAGATTCTGTTTTTCATAGTTCATTCCTGGTTTCTGTTCCAGTCCCAAGTGTGCCCATGTCCACACATCCCCCTCAACTAAACAAAAAAGAAAACCATTACTCAGCCTCTAAGCATACACCTTTACTAATAGCAAGTGAAATTCCCTTCCCCCAGTCTCATTCCTTATGCACACCTTGAATCTTTGATTTAGTATAATGGCACAAAATAGAAAACAACAAATTGGCAACTTGGTACAATGGCAAAAAACGGTAACTCATTAAAATAGTAACTCTAACTCTGGGCAATAAATGACTACCATTTATTTCCCAATCCACTCAAGACAGTTTGGATAAAACAAATTTGACAGGTATACCTATTTTTGTGGGTATCCATTTCACCTTCAACAAGGATACATTTAATAAGTTGAGAAGTTGCAGGTGCACAAATTTAGCTTAGTTAGAAGGGGAAGAAGAGTATCCAGAAGATGAGATGGTATGATGGTTCTGAACAGGACTTCTGGGGTACAGCCTTGAACCTCATCTCATGCCCAGTGGGACTCAGCTGGTCCTATAAGTCTCATGTTGGGGAAGACCCACTCCTAGCTCAAACCTCGCAGCCCCAAGTGTGCCCATTTTCTGATGTAGCCCTGACCCTTACAGAGCACAACACTCTGTGGAGAAGGAGCCACCCGCACTAGGGGTGTGCATTTTGTTTTCATTATATCATAGTCTCTCCTTATATTATCCCTTTGGTTAACAATTTTAAAGTGTGTTCTTGCCTTCTAAGTGACCATGTACCCCTTCTTTTGACTGTGGACTGTGGAGAGGTATCTTCTATTAATGTTATGAGGCCTTTGGACAAATTAGTAGGGATGGACGAACAGAACGCAGTTCAGATGTTCGGATGTTCGGTCGTGCGATTCGAAACCTGAGTTTGGGTTTGATGGTTCGGTTCATCCGAGTTCGGTTTGGCCGAACTTGGCCAAACATTCAAAAATAGTGAAACAGAAACAGAAACAAAACAGAAACAGAAACGAAACTGAAACCTTATTTTCGTCCCTGGATAGACATTTTTCCTGCCTCCAAACTCATCTGAACTCGTCCGAACATGACCGAACTGTTCGGTCATTCGAAAGTCCGGTTTGGATGTTCGGTTTGGACGTCAGAACAGACCTACTTCGATCCTAACTCCGAACATCTAAACAGCGTTTGCCCATCCCTACAAATTAGACACCCTGGACAGACATAATTCACCTAAATGGTCTTCCGCATTGGATTCATTTTTAGAGAATTCATTGAGGGAAGAACTAGTGGCTAAATTTAAGCAGTAAATACTAGAATCCCATAGTGAGGATGGGGTTATAGATTCTTATACCAGTGCTGCCAAATTTTTGCAGACTCAGATTACCATCTTTGCTGCATCTAAGAAACAACACATAGGTTATCATAACCAGGCCTGGTTTGACGTTGAATGTAGGGAAGCTAGGAAGAAATTTGTGGATATTTATTATGCCTATAGAGCAGGGAGTATCTCAGTTATACAAAATCAATATTTCTCTTTTAAAAGAGATTATGGAACCCTAATCAATCTCAAGAAGCGTCAACATATGAAGCAAAAATGGATAGATCTAAGAGAAGCCTCTGACCAAAATAATACCTGTAGATTTTGGAAAATAATTAATGGATCACTTATTACCTCTAGGAACTCTTGGTCTTTCCCTATTCCGTCAAATACCTGGGAAATTTATTTTAGCCATCTCTACCATGGTCCGTGTGACTCTGTGATTTCATCTGCTGAGTTGGAACTTGATAAATTGAATTTTTCAAGGCTAAGACAGATTGGTGGATACCAGTGTTGACAGCTCTGTTTAATGCCATTAATATCACAAGGATTATCACCGCTGGATGGGGTAGGGCAATTGTAAATCCAATCTATAAGAAAGGGCCCCCTATGGCTCCATCGAATTACAGGCCCATTAGCTTACTTAGCCTTGTAAGTAAAATAGATGCAAAACTGCTTCTTACTAAGCTTGAAATTTGGTTAGCCCGGAATAGAATTATTTATCCAGGGCAGGCCAGCTTTCAACGGGGCAGGGCTACTATTGACCAAAGATTTCTACTCTATTATCTTACTGAAAAATACAGGGAACTGAACAAGAAGATCTATGTGGCCTTGTTAGACCTTACGTCAGCTTTTGATACCATCAACAGGGATCTATTGTGGGAGAAACTATGGGTATTTTCAGACATGATGGGGCCTGTATTGGCCCTGTCATGGAATCACCCATTGATCCCCCGCAGGGATCAAACCGGCATGTCCAACAGACGTGCCGGCTGATCTCGGTGGGGAATCGTGGAGGGGGCGGGGCCACGCAGCTCAACATGCGGCCGCACAGTCCTGCCCCTCCACGCTCCCTAGGCCACCCACCCTCTTGGGATATGGGCTGGCGCCATGGCCAATGCGGCTGCACCGCCCGTCTGCCTCCCCAGGGAATTGACCATGGCCTGGAATCCGGCCACTGATTCCGGGCCGTGGTCAGGGGACAGAAGAGACGATCCCCCTGATCACAGGGGGGCGGGATCACATTGAACACGCAAATGGAGATGGTCCGGGCATGATCTCCGTTTGCTTGTTCAATGTGATTCCCCCCCATGATTCATGGGGGTGAACATCTGGCGGGGAGCTTCCGTTCCGCCCAACAGACGTGACGAGACCACAATCACCATGTGGGAATTCCCCGTGGTTGAGCGTGATCTCGTAACGTCTGAAAATACCCTATGTAACCTTCAGATGGATAAAGACTGCTATTTCTTTTTCAAAGACTATATGCCCAATCGTCTCTTGCAGTTAAAGTAGATGGAGCGGGTCACATCACTAGGTTTATTAAAGCAACCCTGGGAGTTTGTCAAGGGTGTGTCCTAGCTCCATCATTATTTAACTTATTCATCAACGATTTAGTTCCTATCATGTCTAGAAGTGAATTTTTCCCTCCAAGGCTGGCTTTACAGCCAGTAGGATGTCTGCTATATACTGATGACTTGGTGCTGCTTTCCCAAACAAAAGTGGGCCTCAATCGGCAATGAAGGTCTTTGCCAGTTATTGTGAACAGAGCACACTATCCATTAATTATTCAAAATCTAAGATAATGTTTTTTTCTAGTAATAGGACATCTTACACCTGGGGCATTAATGAACAACACGTGCAGCAGGTCATGATTTTAAATATCTTGGCCTCTACTTTACTCCATTAGGCAGCTGGATGGAGCATTTTCAGAGGGTGTTAATTACTGATAAAGGAACCTTTAATGCCATCTTGAGGTATCTGGCAAGGAATGGTAGTTTAAACTCCGTAAAGGTGATAGATGTCCATGCTAGTAAGGTAAGGGCCCAGTTATTATTTGGGGTCGAAATCTGGGTGCCTTTACTACCTTTGAGTAGTAATATTGGATGGATTCAATCCTCCTTTTTTCAGAGGTTGCTATGGGCCCCCAAGGGTAAGCCACTGGCAGCGCTTAGGTTGGAAGCAGGGCAGAGTAGCTGGTCAGCAGTTGCATGGACATGCATACTAAAATATTGGGTCAAACTGCTTGGTTCTGTTGGGAATGAACTTTTACAATAATTACTAGAGGACATGTACCAGTGTAGATGGCAGGTAGCCATTATGACTTATCTAGCAAACTTGGGATTTTCCTCAAATTATTTCACAGGTAAAGATCTTGATACCCTCAGAGCTGAGGTTCTTGTCAGACTGCATGATATAGAAAGGCAGAATGAGATTGCCAGGGTGAGAGCTTCTCCTCATGTACGGGATTATTTAGTGTGGCATCCTTCTTGCCAACAACCTGTCAAATATTTGTCCTCCTCCATTCCAAATAGGGGGAAATATCTGGTGTTGTGTGCTAGTTTGAATGCTCTCGCCTCAATGGTGTTGGAAGGCCGATTTAGTAAACTCCCTTATGGGCGCCGTCTCTGCCCTTTCGACCAGATAGGTGTGGAGACAACACAGCATAGTATGCTGCATTGCCATCTATATGACCTACCAAGACAGATTCTTAGTTAAATACTGTCAGAGATTCCCCAGTAGGACTGCCCATTGAATTATCCAGGTTCTCCTTGCAGACATATTTCCTGACGTTACAGCTAATGTTGCCCAATTTTTGATAGCTGCATTTGGTTTAAGGCAGTCTTTCTTGGATTTTAAACCACTGCCAAGGGAACAACTACCTCAACAAGATTTACAAGTAACTTGAAGAGGCTCTAGGTTAGGCTCCTAGCATGCATAGTTATTTTTGGTCTCAATTATGGTGATATAGTGCTAGTAACAAATGATTGGCTGATGTACTTTATAGGCCCTGATTTAAACCGGAAGATTATGTATGTATTTTCTATCTTGTTTATTCGTTGCATGTTACTGTATTATATTTATGTCTTTCGTTTTTTGTCTTGCAATTACCAATTGTCACACAGCTAAATAAATTTGATTTCATTTGATTTGATTTGAAATTTGATTTATTATAATAACGAAAAGGAAATGCCATTTTCCTTTTCATTATTGTAATAACAAAAATGAAAAAAGTTGTTTTCATTATCTTTGTTATTTTTTTGGTGTTTTTGGCAATTTCCACTAATTTTCACTAATTTCTGGTATTACTGATATACCAGAAATAAATAAAATATAATGATAATACCATAAATTACAGAAATATAATGAAAATAAAAATAAATTTTTAAAAAAGAAAAGTGAATGCAATTTTAATAACGAAAATTGAATGAAAATGAAAATGCACCCCCCTAATATTCTGCACACAACAGGTCTGCTGAGGGGCTCAGTCCCTATGCAGTCAGGCTTGGCCCCAAACATGGTAAGAGAGTAGGTCTCTCTTCTGGGCTGGATCGCTGCCCCCAGATGCTCCCAGTCCCAGAGACTTGGGAGCAGGGCCTCTTGATCCCAGGATCTTATCTACCATGGGTTGAAGAGTTGATTGCACCATTAAGATTAGTATATCACAAACCATGATTACAAATTCTGACCATGCCAACAACGGATTGCTGCAGGGTCTTTAATAGCAGCTTATATCTAATAGAATTTACCAGCTCATTTTGTAACTGTTTTGGCATCTAAATGGTTCCAAGTGAACCTCTTTCTCTTATCCCTTTCTCTCCCCACAGTCTTAGCATGTTATGCAAATGGAAATGCATCATTAATATATAATTATTCATAAGTTCAGTTACAGGCAGGGAAAGTAAAGCCAAGCACTGAGTTTTTATAATGAACAGCGTAAGAGTATTTATCACTCCTTGAAAGCTACCGTCGCTATGCTTGAATTAACAGGAAGTTGCTGCATTCACAGTAATGGAAAAGAAACAAGCAAAATAGATAATAAGGTTACCATAATATCTCATTCATTTACACTGTTTAAATAGAAGCGATGACTTCAGACACATATAAAGGTGACACAATTACACACCAGTTAAAATGCATAGGGTCTAAAATAGGTTACACTCTACTGGCTGTTAGGTCTGCAAAGGCACTGCATCTGTCGACTATATAAAACCTGTGTAATTTAAGGTGCATATAAAAGTATTATAATTTAACATAGAATTTAAAAGAGTGAGAGCTTGCTTGTCATCTCACTACTCTTAAGTACATAATTTTCTGTTGCAGTGTACAAGACATTCAGATGGACTTCCTTCAAAGCCTAATCTGGGCCCAATATTTCCACTTGTCCTCCATGTCTATTACATTATCAGGGATTATGGAGTTGAAGTTTGATTAACGGAAGTTATTTACCTGTAGACTGTAGCTAATTGCAATGGCCTCTATAAAACCTCATGCTAGAATTGTCCCTGTGGCATGAATCCAGAAGCTTCTTCAGAAGTATTAGCCTTTGGAGGAGGCCTGAAATGACAAACCACCATGAATGTTGCATTTCTGCTGGAAACAGGTCATTCGCTTTCATTCACGTAATGCGGATACTTATCACCTTGTCTCCTGTTTCTTCCCCATTTGTCATGATTTTTCATAAGTTGAACAGAGCTACTACAGGGCTGATCCGAAGCCCTATGTGCACCCTCCCCACCACCCCCCACACCCTCCCGGGGAATGTGGAGATGCAAAAGTGCCAGCTAATTTTCAGAGAAATGCTGGAAATTGTAAAAGTACCATAAAAGTGCTGTAAAAGTGTTGTACAAGTCCCGAAAAGGGATGAAAAGGGACAGAAACTGGAAAACAAAATGAAAAAATTGACAAAAATACCAGAAAGTGATGAAACTGATGAGATATGATGAAAAAAATCACAGGTACCAATATTGACAATGGTGTAAATGTGGAATCAACGGAGCTGACAAAGTACTGATGAACACTCGCAAGTGCTCCTGAAAAGTAGATATTTCCTCAAGGAATGGGAACACTTGCTCAGTCCTACTCAGTTCTACTCCAAAGTAGAGTTATTATTAACTCTACTTTGGAGCACTCCTTCTCCTCTCTTCTGCCTCACACCAAAGCATTTTAAAAGGATTATAAAGACATGGACAGTGGTTCCCTGCCTCAGCTCCTTCCACAGTCTCTAGCCTGGGATTCCAAAAGGATGGGAAGTAGGGATGGGCGAACACAATGCGTTTCGGATGTTGGGATTTTCAGTCATTCGGTTTGAAATCTGAGTTCGGGTTTGATGGTTCAGTTCAGCTGAGTTCGAGTTAGCTTAACTTGGATGAACAGTCAAAAACAGCGCTATCGAAACCGAAACGAAGCCAAAACTGAAGCCAAATTCAGGGCTAATTTTTGGCCCTGAAAAGACTTTTTCCCACCCCCAAACTCATCCAAACATGACCAAACAGTTCAGTCATTTGAGAGTTTGTTCAGACATTCGGTTCGGATGTCCGAACAGACCGAGTTCGGTCTGAACTCCGAACATCTGAACCGCGTTCACGCATCCCTAATGGGAAGGCACGTGGGTCATGTGGCTGCCCAGAGGCTAGCTTGAAGAACTATTTTCTATAGGCCAGTAACTGTTCTCCCTTAACAGTCTCTGGACAGTCCCACATTGGGCAGAGTGGTAATGGCCCACATTGGGCAGAACTGAAATGACTATCTGCAAAAATGGGTCTGTCAAAAATACGGTACCCAGTTTGAACCAGTAACATCAGGTATTAATTGGTTCCTGATGGGCTACCCAATATACCAGTTTACTAGGGGTGGGACACTGGGGAGAATACTGAATACCAGATTTACCAGTATCGGTTCTTCCCAGTGTCGGATGTACCAGTACCGGCATACCGGATTTTTAACATTGGCCGTGTACCGTTTTTTTACATTGCGGCCATTATTTGAAAAAAAAACTGGTAATGCACCCAATGTTAAAAATCTTGTATGCTGGTACTAGTGAATATCGGATTATTGGATTAATCCGATACACCAGATTATCGGGTGTATCAGATTAATCCGATACCAATATTCCCATCCCTATGGTTTACTGACCTCCAGTGCCAATTTACCAATGTCCTACTGATTTACTGATTCCTTATACTAATTTACGAACCTCTGGTACCAATATACTGACTTCCCACAGCGATTTGCTGGTTTTCAATTGCCAAAATAAGTTGCTAAACCAGAATCAGCAATTTGGTAATGGCAATACCTGTTATTTCACTTAATTGGGTACCCATCTCACTTCTTGGGTATTGACTGGACAGCCAATAGGCTAGCCAAAATTACCAGTAGTTATTACCCATGGGTCGCTGATATGCTACCCATTTCAGCTCTAAATGGACTGAAGTGTCCCTTGTGCTATGAGGAGGGCTGAGAACTAGAAAAATACTGCTCTTCAAACTTTGCATTACTCTTACAAAGAACATCCATTATTTAGTGCTTCACAAAACTAAGTGACCAAATGGCTGAATGGCACAGTCCTATAATAGAAACATATCTCATTCAGACTACTGATGTTCCTTAAACCCTATTAGAATTTGCTCTCAAGCCCTCAGGAGGAGTCCTCCTTGACAATTTAGAAAACTCCTTAATGCAATGTCTTATCATTCTGGACAGTGTTTGTGACTTCACCACATAACTCTTGTGAGTGTCTGAAGTAAAGGGAAAAAAGGATTCCTATCTTGTTTTTTGTTTCTCATTTGCAGGTAAAGGGACAGGGTTCTCTTAATGCTTTTCTAGATGCACAACACCTGTTCCATTCCATCTGTAGAATGGGGGGACCATAAGTTCATAGTCTCATTAAGGTGGCATTCCAGCACTACTTTAGATTTAAATCTCCTATCAGGTTTGAAAACTGCCTTATTCTTTGGGGGGAGGGATGCAGAAAAGGGAGAGGGATTACATTACAAAGCAGCTATATTACTAAGTCATGTCACTGACATTATAATTGTCAACAGGTAGTTTTCAAAGGAGAGATAGTGTAGCTAGTTATTGATTGAAAAGGGGAAGTCATCAGTCTTGCCAATCAAACATTCAGATACCATGATAGTACTGGATTAGAAACAGGGGGAAATGTATTAGGACTGCTTAATTTATATTTTTTTAATTGACTCATGTATAAATATCAATCTACTACTAATTAGACGTCTGCACTAGGGGCCCATGTTGTTTTCATTTTCATTTTTTTCATTTTTGTTATTTAAAGATGTCATTATTTTAATAAATATCAAATTGTTGTTTTAATTTTTGTTTTTGTTTTCATTTTCCATTGATTTCAATGGAAACCACATTTTCAGCTGTATCCTTTTTCTTTTTAATTATATTTGGCTGAATCCTGGAGAGATTATACCTCCAATGGAAGGAATTAAGTGTACCAAATTACAAAATGGTTGGATAAAAGAATCCAATTTTAGAAGCAGTTGAATTATATTATTTTGCAAAAATCTTCATATACATTCTTAACTGTAGCTTCTTTGTCTCATATTTAATGTAGATAAAACTTGGCAGGTTTATACCCCTTCCTACATTTACTATCTCTGCTAACTTTCAAAAGCATTGGATAAAGGGTCCTGGTGGTATAAGCAATTAACTTATAAATGTATGTCTGACTGTAACATATTTGTAGTACAACCAGTGTACATGAAATTTGGCAGGGCTGTATATATCAATTTCATAATCATCTTGGACAAATATCATAAAGATGTGATAAAGGGTCCAAATTGTATATGCCTACACAGCATATGCAGAGAAGGAGCCTATGCCAGGGCTTCTCTTACGTGTCACTGTGGTATAAGGTCGGTCTGTGATGTAAATTGGCCAGCATGAATGTCAACCAAATATCCTCGTTCTGTGCTGTGACCATCACAACTTCTCTCCCGCCACCTTTTACTGGGAACTCAGAAGCATCTGTTTAGAAAAGAGTCAATAGGTCATTTTGCGGCCCTTACGGTCGACCTGGAGCACCCGACTGAAAGTTCCCTGGTATCCCGGGTGGCGATGGCAGAGAGGGCATTCTCGGTGGCCACACCTTGGCTGTGGAACTCTCTCCCAATGGAGGCCCATCTGTCCCCAGCCCTCTTTCTGAAGATATTGTAAGACCTGATTGTTCTTTCGGGTCTTCGGGGAGGGAGTGGGAAGGGTGGGGGTCTTGGGGAGAGGTTTTTCTTCTGCCTTTTAGCCTTCTGTTTTTTGATATTTTAATATTTTAAATGTTTGTAGTATTTGAAAAGGATTTTATATTTTTTGACCATTTGTGTTGTTCGCTGCCCCAAGCTGCCAGTGTGCAGGAGGGTGAAGGATATAAATGCTTGTAATAAATAATAAATAAATATAAATAAATAAATAATAGAGATTTTCTTATGTCCTCTGTCACGGTGCTGCAGGATGTGATTGTGATGATAATTGGCCAGCCTGGATGTGTAAACTATGTCTCCTGATTTTTTGTATGCTATCATCAAAGTCCCAGTTATGTCCCTTCTATGCTCACTTCAGGGCCTCCCCTTATGCCTGTCTCAAAGCCATTACCAATTGGTCCTGTAAAGCTGGAAGCATGCAGTAATTGGCCAGTGAATGTGTATGTCAGTCTTTTGGGTTGCTCCACATCCTCCCTCCTACAGCCTCTCACCCCTGCTGTGCCAGGTGCCTGCCTCTGACTGGCACTGCATGTGCTGCCATTTATCTGAATAATGCTCTTCAAGGGGAAAATATAAATTGCTTATAAAATTGGGCCCCCTTATCAAATTGACCTGTAGATTGGCAGAGATGACAGGGAAGGTATATGATACATTCCTGCCAAATATCCTGTAAAAAGGATGGAATATAAACATTTTACAGCTGGAAATGTATTTTCAAGTTAATGTCTTATACCATCAGGACCTTTTATCCAATCTTTTTTAAAATTAGCAGGAGTGTTAAGCTTTTGGAGGGATATAATATTCAGAGGGTTCTTGCAAATTGCATGGAAGATTAAAAAAAGTTGTAGCCATAAATGTATATGGAGCTTTTCATAAAATCACAATATTTAACTGCTTCTTAAATCGGTTTCCTTTAGCTAATCATTTTGTAAATTGGCACACATAGATGGCTCCATGGGGGGTAGGAGCCTCCCAAAGTTCATCATAATTGAATAAAAAACAAAAATGTTAAAGTCAGAAATACGTTTTTCAGTGTTTTCCCTTTATTTCAAAAACAAAATGTCATTTTCATTTCTATTTTCATTATTATTATTTGTCATTTTCATTATTGCAATAATATTAATGAAAATTAAAGTTTTCATCATCGTTATTGTAATAACAAAAATGACATGCACACCCCTACTACTAATCTGACGACAGTAGACTAAACAGAAGAGCTTGGCAGGAACAGAACAGTTTGAAAGTCTTTCATTCTTCATATAAGACAAATAGTCTATGACATCTGTAATCAAAGGGTTTTTGTGCCCCTAACTGGCAGGGTCTCACCCATTGTGGATCAAATAAAACATGCCTTCTTACACCTAATCATCTAATTGTTGGTTTCTTAGCATTAAGGATATCTTCTTACTATTATTATTATTATTATTATTAACAAACATTTATATAGCGCCAGCAGTGTACCTGGCACTTTACAAAGTAATAAAATAGACA
>QEPC01014724.1:59509-79479 GCA_003113815.1 Sphenodon punctatus | reverse complement strand
CCCCCCCCGCATGGTAAATCGCGCCGAGGCGCTGAATTGGCCCCTGACACCCGCGGAATTTTAAAAAAAATTCTGCGGAAGAATCGGGGCCCTGGCTATAGTACTGGCCCTTACCACAGCCTCTGGCAGTAGATTCCACAACACAATTATATACTGAGTGAAAAAATATTTTATTTTCTTTGTTTTAAACTTGCCACTCATTAGTTTCATGGAGTGTCCCCTAGTTCTAGTACTAGCTGAGAGGGTAAATAACTGCTCTTTGTTTATTAGTTCCACACCACTCATGATTTTATGGACCTCTATCATATCTCCTCTCAGTCGTCTCTTTTCCAAACTGAAGATCCCGATCCTATCAAGCCTCTCCTCATACGGGAGCCCTTCCATTCCCTTGAACATGTTCTTGAATGTGTTCTTATGTTCTTATGTGATTACCAACAATTCCTGGCATACTACCATTGACTGCACTATGAAGGACATTTCACGTTCTCTGCTGTTGCAACGCAGTCCACTTGAGGTCTGTGCTTTCTGTTTAAAATAAAGTCATCTACAGATGAATGCCATCTTTCCACTCATGCTGCTGAGATTGGGTTTAAAAAACAACTAAATACTGTAACACTGCTAGGGAAAAACAGACGAGCACTGAGCAGAACTACTCCTGGGGCAGGCAACATGGCCGCGAGTGAGTCGGGACACCAAACGGACATGCCTGTATCCTAGGAGGTGTCCCGTCTCCCGCACAGCTTGGGTAGGGCCTGGAGCACAACAAACGTGTGGGTGGCTGGTCCCACCCATGCCCTGCTCCCACACCCCCATCCTTCACCATGATGGAGAGCCATGGTAGCCAATGAGGCACAGCTATAGCAGCTGGTCATAGAGCCCCCACCACAAGGCAAGTATGCAATGCTGCAACAGATGTACTAGCCCTCTGTGGTCCACTTTGGTTTGCATGTTTGTCCATTACCCTGCTGAGGTCACAGTCTGGGCTAGCCACCAACACTCCCTGGAGCAATCCGGGGCCAGCATTTTTACACATGCCAGCGGGTCCCAGGCCACAGTGGCCCCAAGTCCCAGATGTTTTTGACTAAATAATTGCTAAGAACCCTGACATAGCTTCCAAGACTGCTGGTAAATTGGTAAACAAATTTAAAGTCGGCCTTATCTGCATTACCTGCTTCCTTCCCTAGTACCCTAGCAATGGTTTGAAAGAAATGAGACAGAGAACCCCTGCCCTGTGTGAATAATGAGGCTATGGCCCCTTTAAAACTAATCTGTCCACCACCACTGTTGTTTGCACCATGTTCTGGGCTATGAGAATAGCTGGACTAGAAACTATAGCTTCGGCTTCTTGAAGTAAGATACTGATATAGACGCATCCTTGTAGGGAAGTGTAGGCTTTTACTGAGAGCTGTCTCAGGGTTGATATAAGGTGGCGAGTAGAGCTGAAATGAGTATCCACTACTATCCAGTGGAAAGTAGTGGATACTCCTATTCAGTATCTGGCTGGATAGCGCAGTATATGTCGTATCCAGTATATGGTCAGATACCCATTGTATCCGGTTTAGTATCAGCTGGCTATTATGAATGTCCAATGAGGATTAATCCATAACAGCCCTAACGGTCATCATGGGTTAATCTGTAACATTTTGCACCCTGTCCACTCAAGCGTATTGGGTCCAGAGTTGCCGATCTCCCCCTCCACCCACACCCCCAGTGCCCTGGCATACTTAGTGGCCTCAGGGGCCTCCTGGCAGGCCCCCTCACTGTATCTCCCTGCTTGGCAGCACGCATGTGGTAAATGGCCGCTGGGGTTATTTTGCACATGTGCAAAATATCCGCCGCTCTTAACCATAATGTCGGTGGACAAAATGATCACAGTCCACTGTGTTGAGGCAGCCTGTCGGGAGGACCCCCCCTTCCCCTGCCAGCACTGCTGGGCCAGCAATGGGTGTTACTGGCCCACCCCAGAAGTGACGGGCAATCAACTCCTCCAAGTTGGGCATAGGAGGGAAATAGAGTCCTGAGGGATGGCGGTAGGGGAGTTTGGACTCAATTCTGGAGTGGTTTCTCATTAACATGATTGGGAAATTTTCCCATCGATGTTCAATGTGATCCAAATCCAAACCATAAGGGATCCACAAATTTGCAGATCTGAATCCACAACAGATCAGAATCTGCAATTTAATCTGAATGGTCATCCCTGCTAGCTATCTTGTTAACTGGAAGGGATGTGTGAACAGAACCAGGTTTAAATGTTTGGCCGTTTGGTGGTTCGGGTCAAACTTTGAGTTTAGATTTGGCATTTGGTTCAGTTGGACTTGGTTTGGTCTTTAGTTTGCTGCAATCAGGAACTGAAAATGACATTGAGTTTTTGAAATAAAAAGAAAAAACTGAAAAACATATTTCCCACTATAACATTTGTGTTTCTTATTCTATTGTGATGAAATTTGGGGAGATTGTACCCCCATAGAGGGCACTACTTGTACCAAAACTTGAAACAATTAGATAAAGGGAACCAATTTCATAAGCAATTTAATGTTGTGATTTTAAGAAAAACTCCATACACATTCATGGCTACAACTTCTTTATCTTTCATTTAATACTCATGAAACTTGTGCATAGTATATCCCTTCATATGCTTAATACATATGCCAGTTTTAAAAAGAGTGGATAAAGGGTCTCAAGGATATAAGACATTAACCTGAAAATACAATTCCAGCTGTAACATTTTGATGTTCCGTTTTGTTTACAGGATATTTGGTAAGAATGTATCAAATAACTTTCCTGCCATTTCAGAAAATGTAAAGGAGATTTTGATAAAGGGCCCCAGTTATATAAGCAATTGATGTTGTTCCTGTGAAGATCATTATTCAGATGTTATTCAGTGCCAGTCAGAGGCAGGCACCCTGCATGGCAGGGGGAGAGAGAATGTAGGAGGAAGGATGTGGAACAACTCCAAAGACTGACAGACACATTCAATGGCCAAACACATTACTGCAAGCTTCTAGCTTTACAGGACCAATTGGTAGTGGCTTCGAGGTGGGCATAGGGGGCGGCCCTGAGGCGGGCATAAGCAACATAACTGGGACTTCTGAGATAGCATCCCAGCAGTCAGGAGACATAGTTTAAACACATCCAGGCTGGCCAATTATCATCACAATCACATCCTGCAGCACTGAGACAGAGGACATAAGAGAATCTCTATTGACTCTTTCCTAAACAGATGCTTCTGACTTCCCAGAAACAAGTGGGGGAGATATGTTGGGATGGTCACAGCACAGAATGAGGATATTTGGTTGACATTTCTGTTGGTCAATTCGCATCACAAACCAATCTTATACCACAGTGACATAAGAGAATCCCAGGCATAGGCCCCTTCTCTACATATATTGTACAGCCATATAAAATTGGACCCCTTTATAAAATCTTTCTGATATTTGGCAGAGATGATTATAAAAGTGTAATATATAGCCCTGCCAAATTTCATGTACACTGGTTGGAAAATAAAGATGTTATAGTCAGACATACATTTATATGTTAATTGCTTATTCCACCAAGACCCTTTTCCCAATCGTTCTGAAATTTGTCAAAGATAGTAAATATGTGAAGAGTTATAAATAAAAACAAGTTTCACCAACATTATATGTGAGACAAAGACGTTACAGATAAAAATGTATATGTAGAATATTGCAAAATACAATAATTCAACTGCTTCTAAAATAGAATTCCTTTACTCAATCACTTCGAAATGTGCTACACATAATGCTTTCTATTGGAGGAATAGACATCCCAAGTTTCAGCTACGTAGCACATAAAACAAACACATTACAGCCAATAATGTGTTATCCATTGAAACCAATGGAGATTCAATTCCAAACTCCCGGAACACATCTGAACTGAATGTTTGAATTCAAGTTCCATTCACACATTTGGTTCATTCAACTGAAATATTTGAGATTGGTCCAAACTCTGAACTTCCGAACCATGTTCGCCCATCCCTATTAACTGGATTTGCATGCAAGAAAGCATTCTCAGTTGTCTGCATTTTGTTGAATTCACTTCTCTGGGAAGTTCACTTGAGCATCTTCAAGAGGTGGTGGCCAATTGTTGTGTGTATTTTTAAAATTTCTTTTGGAAGAGCATTTAGGAGACAGGGATACATAGAAATTGATTGTTGCGGGGGTAGAGTTCTTGGTGAATTTTAGGGGTGGGTTGAGTGTTTTTCTTTTTTTATTAAATCTATTGTCTTTAATGATGTGTAATCAGTCCTGAAAGTTGTGGGAAAGGCAGCATACAAATACAATAAGTAAATAAAAAAATAAATGTAAGTAAACAGAAGAAGGCCCAAACACAAATACTTTTACCAAGCTAATATAGACTTAACAGTAGTAGGCCAACAACCCACTGAATTCAACAAAAACAGCACAGCAGTTTGACTGCAGTTGAACACTGATTTATTTGAACAACCGCAAACTGAACTTGTGCATTTAATGAAAAAACTTTAAGCTGTAGGGTACTATAACTTTATGGCCTTAAGGAATTCTAAACCTTAAACTGTTGTGTAGAAATGTAAAGTATACACTTCCAGGACAGTGCAAAATGGAGCACTTTATCACCATGGCGACAGATAAGGACCTAATCTGGATCAAGGTTTATGTTATACTATCAAATATCAATTCTAAAAGATTAAATAGGTTTCCTCTGAGGAACTGAAAGCAAATGCAGATCATACAGTTGCACAGACCATTTAACAATGGTCTGGAAAACACCAAAACAAATAACGAGATATAACAATAACATGGAGAACTCAAATTTAGGATGAATATTTCTTATTTGGGATTCTATTCCATCTGCTTGCCTTTCTGTTTCCCCCTATGGATGCAGAGGTGGATGGATGGGTCTGTTATTCTGATTCTTGGTGCCACAATCAAGCGTTCTGCCATCCTCTCAACAGCAGTGGCCGCTCTGTTGACTGCGCTCCCTATGTTGTGCTGGAGGGAGAAAAAAGTGAACTAGACCTGTGCATCCTCTCCTGCTGCAAGCGCTGCTTGAAATCATGATCCATTCTTCTTGTTAGTTCTGTTCGAAGTCCTCTCATTTCTTTCACAGATGCCTTAAATGATCATTTCAGTGAGTTGCTTAACTCACGGGTTGTCTCTCTCCCACTCCTCACAAGTTCTTTAGCAATGATTATTCTCAGGTCACTCCGACGAGCTCTATACTGGTTATAGCGGTTTATGGGACCTGGATTCTGGGTCTGGGGGAGGTCATCCCGACTATCCATGTAAGTAGCTGCAATAAAATGTGGGCGGGGGAAGAAACAGAGAAATAAAGATGTTATTACAAAGCATTTTTTGCATGACTTGTAAAGTACATCCTCAACCCACGCTTTCATGTTACTCAATATCAAACACACCATAGTAGAGGTTATGTAACCTATACACTGGACAGAACCACATTCACCCAAAACAGCTGTTACAGCTCTCACCTGGATTTTCTTCAGTGGTGCTGTTTTCCTCCTGCACCTGTTCTCCAACAATCCCCTCCTGCATTTGTGCTTCCGCTGAACCACTGTTCACAATGCACCAATGTGATTGTTACCATATTCTCCTCCACGATGGCTTCTGAGGCATAATCTGACAGCTCATCCATTTCATTTTCTGTTTGAAAACTTGGGGTGGAGCTTCTGCTATTATTAACATACCTGTTCTGGAACTGGTCTGTCACCAAGAATCGGGATCCACACCTCATTACTTTGTTTCCGCAAACTCTAGGGCATATTTTTTTTTAAAAATGATTATTATTTATTTTAAATGTATATCCCGCTCGTCCTGCCAACAGGGCTACAGATGATTCTACATCATCTGTTATTACCAGGAACTGGTCCAACAATTCCTCATACTCCCAGAACCTGTGGCAGTTTCCAGCTATGTT
This sequence comes from Sphenodon punctatus, assembly GCA_003113815.1. Lineage (NCBI taxonomy): Eukaryota > Metazoa > Chordata > Lepidosauria > Sphenodontia > Sphenodontidae > Sphenodon > Sphenodon punctatus. The sequence continues at coordinate 73,548 of QEPC01014724.1, read as the reverse complement.
ATCGTGCATCTTTAGCAAGAAAAACACAAGGTGCCAGCCACTAAGCTAGAGAAATGAACAGTTCAAAAGCACACAACCAGCAAGTTGGATGGACAAAATTTATATGACTATTATCATATATATATACATGTTTATTATACATAAATACCAACACACAATGGAACAATAATGATGTAAAGATTCATATCCAAAAACACATACAAATACAGTCAATAATTTGAGATGTCTTTACTCATATTTAGTCTACGAGATCCCGGGGTGCACCGGCCATGGAGCCATGGGGGGACCGGGTGCGGATGGGGGCAGAGGTACGGAGGGAGGGGGACCCAGTAGCGTGTAACCACAAGCAGCAGGGCCCAACAGGGGCGGGGTGTTGGGGACAGGCGGGAGAGGCTGGTAGGCACACAGCGGCTTCCACAGCACACCTGACAGTCAGTGGCCCCTCCCACAGCAATCAGCTGCTGGGAGCCATCCCACAACAGGGCAGGTCTGGGGGATCCCACCGGGGAGGGCTGTGGGGAGCTGCCACACTATGAGGGCTGCCCCACCAGGCACCCCGCATCAGACGGTAGCGGCCAGTGGGGCACACAGGCTGGAAGCACTAATGATGTGTCCAAACTCCCTTTCACAGATGGTGTGACCCCCAGTGTGACAGGCTCTGCCATGCTGCAGAAGGAGGGTCAGCGGCCGACCAATACCATGACAGCTTCCCACTGGTGCAGGTGCACCCCCCTGCACCTCAGTCACCCGTGGTTTTCCCAGCAGCAACCCTATCCAGGCCTGGTCCACAGGTTCCCCCTTCCCCACATAGGGCAACAGTACCTGCGTGCGGGGCCGCCATTCGAGACCGCCCCCCCGAGGTCCCACCCCCACTATCATCCCAAACCCTCCACCGGGAGGTGACACCCCAACCCCAGGACCATGCACCCCAGGACTACCACCCACCCATGGTGGCCACCCCACCCCCTCCGGTAAGGCCACAGCACTCCGGACCCCTGGGGGGTAGGGGGTGCAACACCATGGAGGGTCCACTGGTAATCTGGGGACCTGTGCGAGGCAGGACCCCGGTAGGGAACACATTGTTGAACCCACTATGAGCACATGCACTACATGAGCTGGAGAGCAACGGCCATTGCCAGAGTCACGTGTACCTGCTCTGTAACACTGTACTGGAAGGGGCAATGCCGTAGTACTAAGGGTGGGCCGGCCAGGGGGTCGCACCAACAGGGATTTCCCTACAGCATGTGTGATGCTCGTGTGGTGGGTAGGGGGATCCTTGGATGACTATGGGGCACCCAGTGGCCCGGGCTCCAACATGGAACAGAGATGAGTGCACACGAGGAACCCTTGTCCCATTCCTGTTTCTCCATGCAGGGACCATCTGCAGAGGCCAGTGTGGAGCAGCCAGTAGATGACAGGGAGACCAGACCGTCCATCTGGCAAGTGCTTCGGTCAGCTGAAGCCAAGCATGCCAGCCTACGAGCCCTGGTGGTGTGGCCAAGAGGGGGAGAGGGCACCTCAGAAGTTAACCCCCACCCCCTTCCATTGTACAGTACTCTCTCCAATAAATGTGTTGTACCTCTACCTTGCAGTCACTTCATCTGTCCCAGGATATGTGACCGGGGGTGGGGGGTGGATTGCAGCTTGCAGGGGGGAACCGGCATGTTGGGGGCTCTGTACACTCCCTGCCCAGCCAATGGGGCCGGGGGTCAGCCCAGTGAGGCCTCATGCAGTGGAGGTGGCTGGAACAGGTGTACACTGAACCTGCACAGGTTAGCTGGTGAGTGTTGGCCACCAGGGTTTTGCGGGAGTCATGCACCCAGGCAACCCACAGTACCCGTTTCCGGGACCCCCCAGCCCACACATGGAATAGAGGCACTGTTTCAGGTAAAGGGTAGTACCCAGTTTTATTGAAGGGGTTCACGGGCCTATGGACATGGGTGTTGGTCGGGTGCTGCTCGGTGTTCGGCTGCCTGGGCAACGATGCGGAGGCAGATGGTGTCCTTGTTCTCCTCTGAGATCCACCGGAATGCCCCTCCCTGGGCATGTTGGTACAGAGGCACTGGGACAGCCCTTTGCACCGGTGGTGGGTTGTCCAGGGCAGCACCCCCTGTCTCGCATACATTGTGCAGAATGCATGCTGCCAGGATGAGGATGGGGGTGAGGTCCAGGTCGAACTGGCTCCTGTTCATCAGGAGATGCCAGCATGTCTTCAGGAGCCCAAAGGCCTGCTCCACCATGCTGCGTGCAGACAACAGGCAAAAATTGAACAGGTGGTGGTCCGGGTTGCACGCCACTGGACTGAGCAGTGCCCCTATCACATTGCCCCTATCACAACAGGGGCAATGGAAACTGCCTCTATCACACTTTACTGGTTGGGCGCGATCTTCCCATCAAACATGCGTGCATAGAAGGGGGAGGCACTCAGGATACCTGCATCGTGGCTCCACCCCGACTGGCCTGTGTACACATCTATGAACAGGCCCCTATGATCCACTACGGCCTGCAGATTGATGGAGAAGGCCTGTTTTCAGTTCATGTAGTCGATCTTTGTGTGAGCGGGGTGTATGATGGGAATGTGGGTACTGTCAATGGCCCTGATGCAATGTGGGAACCCCATTTCCTCGAACTCATGCATCACCTCCTTGGGGTCAAGGAGCTGGATGACCTGCTCCAAGAGGAGCTCCATGAGCAGGTCACACACATCATGAAGGGACCTGTTCACTGTGGCGTGCCCACCCCGAACTGCTCCCCCATGCTCCTACAGGAATCGGGGGTGGCCAGCCACCACACCGCCATGACTACGCGCATCCCTGGTGGCAGCGGGAAGCACATGTTTGTCTCCCACCTCCAGAGTTGGGGGTTGAGGAGCTCCCCCAAGTGGGTCAGGAGGGAGCAGGACATCCAGAAGTAGTCTGACTATTCCCCATCCCTCCAGGTGGCCAACATGTTCTCCCACCAGTCGTTGGAGCAGGAATGCGACCAGTGCTGTCGCAAGGTCTGCAGTGTCACGCAGTGGGCATACATGTTGAGGGTCCTTCGTGCCAGGATGAGCTGGCCTTTCTGGGACACCGTGGAGCCCAACAGGGCATGACGTCGGACAGCTGCCCACGCCCATCAGATGATCGCCCCCCTCCTGAGGTTTGCAGCCCTCCACCTCCGTGCTCCCAGGAGGACAAACCATCGCCCGGCAGGTGGAGCAGGGCTATCTGCTGTAGCAGCATGTGCAGCAGCAGGAGGTCTGTGCCCAGGAGTTGCAGCAGCCCATCCCTGGGCTGTGGGTTCTCATCCCCCAGCAGCATGGTTCTGCAGCTCCCCAATCCAAGCCACCCTCCGCTGGTACATGCCGTGGATGCAGCGCACTTTGCTCTATGGCCTGCGCCCATGGCTCACTCTCCCCTGGTATTGTGGGGGCTCCTCTGTGTCCGCCCAGCCCGGGGTCACCATTCTGTGTGCTGCTCGATCCCGTGCTACAGCCCCTCCACCCATGCTCGACTGCTGCAGCGGGTCCCTTATGTACTGTGTAGGGCGGTGTGGGCAGGGCACCGATAGGTGTGCTGGGGCAGAAACTGGGTGCTGGGTCTGGCTGCACATCCTCTTGAGTGCTCCAGCTGCATGCCCACTGGGGGGGGGGATGGGTCCGCGTGCACCCCAAGGTACCCCTGCCCCCCAATCGTGCTACAGTCCCCCCAGTCAGGGCCAGCCTTTGCCTGCTACAGCTGTGCACAGTGTGGACTGGATACAATGCCTGGCTCATCTTCTTGGCTGTTGCCCCCTGTTGGTGTGGGCCATCTGTGGTGTTGGTGATGGATGGACAACGGCACCATGGGCGCTGGGCAGCTGAGCATGAGTAGGGGTTATGGTGGCCCCGGCCTTTGACACAACTGATCCCCCCAGATGCAGGAGTTCGGGTGGTGTTCCGGGTGGTGGCTGTCGATGTGTGGGGTGTGCCCCTTGTGCTGTTGCTGCCCCCAGCCCTCCCAGGGCCCATTGGTGCAGATGTTCCCCATTGGCCTGTCCCTTCTATCCTGCAGCTACTGTTGTCATGCTGCTGGCGATCTTGCGCCTGGGCGCTATGGTGCTGCAGCTGGAGTGGGTGGTGTGGGACATGCGGGCAGTGGGGCAGCTGTTTGATGGCATCTGTGAGTGTTCTGCCTGTTTGCTGGGACCTGTGCCTGTGTCCCTTTGTGGGGGGTTCTATTCCTTGGCGGCCGGGGCTGGCTCTGATGGCTGTCTCCTCTCCCTCTGTCCCATTCAGTACAAGTGATGATCATGAAGTGGACCCGGAAAAAGGGGGAGTTGTTGGAGCTTCTCCTGCATGTCCTGGAGCGACTACCCCACCTGGACTGCACACAGGCCGATCACTGGTGCCAGACACATGGTCACTGGCCTATTGACTGGGTGTTGTCCCAGGCCTGCTGCTGCTGATGCTGCCCCCCTTTCTGTTGCCCTGTCCCCCTCCCTGCCCTGTTGTTGTTGCCCCCTGTTGCGGTTGCCCCGTTTTATTAAAAGCTTGTGTGTTACTTCTTGGTGTGTCCATGTTGTGCTTTGCTTTGACCTCTCCCCTTGTGCGGGTGCCTCTGAGGGGAATGTTGGGGGTGTTTCCTGTGTTGTGTGGGTGCCTTCCCCCCCATCCCCCTGTGGGTCATGGGCCCATCTCTGTGTGCTTCTGTTGCCTGTTGTGTGTGTGCCGCTCTGCTGTGTGTGTGCTGGGGGGGGCTGGTGCCAGGCTGTCTGGGCTCTGTTCCGGGGCTGTGTGGAGCCCGCTCCTTTGTAGCAGCTGTCATCCCATCTTCCTTCCACCCCACCTACATGGGTCCTGGAGACTTGGGGGCAGGGCCGCATTGGGTGGCTTCATTTGCCCTTGTTCGGCCATGTTGTGCCATCGATGTGCCGGGCGGAGCTTCCACGCCGGTTCCGGATGTCCGTGTTCTTCCACGGGTGTTTGCCGAGTTCTTCCCGGGGTGGGTGGGTGGCCACTGGGTGTTTTCCGGCCCCTCCCCTTTCCATCCCACAACCCCCTGTGGCACTGTCCATGTAAATGTCTCCCTGCTCGGCACTGCTGGGTGTTCGCTGGGTGTGTTCACCCACCCATCCACACCCATCTCCACCCATCGGTGCTGCTGCACCGTCCATGTAAAAAAGGCCTAAATCATCAAATATCACACCCTGGAATATGTATATCTCATAACATCTCATTATATTCTCTATCCTATAATACTCAATCCAAATGGTATATACTTTATATTTACTCTTAAACATTCCCCATGGTATAATCTCTAGCTACTTAATAAAAAATAATCTCCACTCTCCCCCACAGGCAGAACTACGTATGTATACAAAGAACTCTTTAATAATAGGCCCAATTATAACTCTACATTAATCTAAATAAATCTTACCACACTCCACTGATGAGGAACTACTATCCAAATGGAATCCAGTGTTTTACAGTCTTCACTCATAAGTCTGAAGCACAGGCACTCTCCTCTATAACAAAAAAAAAAAAAAAACTCGAAAAATGCCTGCTACCTCCCTCATCTTGACTAACATACAAACTTATCTATCCTCTCAAGATAGGTGCAGACATATACTATATAAACTCCCAGACAGTTCTTACCTCTTTCACTTCACAATCAAACACAAACCTCCTAGGGGAAATAATTCCCCTGCTGCTAACCCCACTGTTAGGAGTCTTGCAAGCTTATATAGATTAGTCATCTAGCCAAACAAACTCCTGATAAGCCTGTATTCAATGAGGCTAACTCAAGCACAACTACCTGTTAACTCTCAATATATTAATCCTATCCCAGTCTGTAGTCCCCTGTTTTATACTAATATGCCACCTGACTCCATGTCAACTTGCTTGGCCCGTGACAACACCATTTATGTGAGCCCTTGACCAGGAACAGATACTACCAATGTCTTCCTCTTTCAAAATGCGAGACCAAAAAAATGTTGCTAACTCAAAAGGAATAACTGGTGATATTGCCCAAATTCAAACAAGAGATATTGAATAAAACTCCATAATGTGACCATGATGGATCAATCTAATACCAGCATACTCTATAATGTATCCCATGCATAACATCATATGTAATATAGGAACACACAATGACCCCATCTACAGCTATATGAACACTAATACGAATCCTTATAGGAAACTGGACAATTCCATCTTATCATTAAGTCCCTTGGGAGATAATGTGTTTAAGGTATGAATCCAGCAGCTTTCCATCCTTAATAATTCCAAATGTATGTCCAACATACCCTTCGAACATTCTTTTATCACTTTTTAAGCAAAAACCTTAAATTGTGTAACCTATTGGCCGCTTCCTCATAGTCCCGTTGATTGGAACTATTGTGTTTCAAATGCAAGAATTGCCCATATAGTAAATTCCTCCTTAAATGACAGGAATGAAAACTATTGTAAAGTAAAAAATAATTCTTATCTGTAGGTTTAGAATACGGTATCACTATTAATTAATCATCTTTAATCTGAACTGTAATATCTAAAATAGGAAGGGATACCGTATCTGTAATACATGTAAATTTAATATGCTCATTAATAGTATTGATCCATGAAAAAAACGTCATCCCTATATCTACCATAATACTGAAAATACAAGTGGAAAGGGTTCCTATATGTGTTTAGAATTATATCCTCCTCCAATTTGGCCATATACAAATTAGTGACACTAGGAGCAGTTGGACTCCCCATGGCAACTCCCTTAATTTGATAATAAAATTGATCTTCAAAACCAAAATAATTTCTGCCCAAATTAATATCTAATAATTGTAATAAAAAATGTGTGGGAGGAGTTCCTGCTACTCTTTTAACCAAGTAGTATTCAACTACCTGTCTAGCACCCTCATGGGGAATAGATGTATATAAGGAATTATCATCCATCATAACAATCTAGAGCCCCCTTTGACCTGCATATTCTCTACAATGTCAATAAAAAGTTTGGTATCCCTGATGTACGATGGACAATCCTTAACAAAAGTTCTTTTAAAAGAATCAGATATTGAACTAATTGTTCTAAAATAGAGTTGGATCCTGACACTATTGGCCTCCCTGGAGGAGGAAAAACAATCGTATGGATTTTGGGTAAAATATAAAATACTGGAGTCCGAGGATTGGTATTAACAAGGAACTGTCCCACCTGTTCGTCTATATATCCCAAATTCACACCTTCCATCACAACAATTGAAATAATATTCTAACTGTCTATATACTTCTTGACAGTAATCTTTTCTATCCACCATAACAATCGCTCCCCCTTTGTCCGCTAGTTTAATAATAATATCTGTATTATTGGCCAATGTTCCCAAAGCCAATTTTTCTTTAAGGCTTAAATTGTGCCTACTTGATGGTGTTTATGCTCTAATTTCTGGATATCTTTCAGAAGAACTTTTTCAAAAGTAATAATACTGTGATTATGACATACAGATGTAAATTTTGATTTAGGTTTAAATGGAGAGATAATATCCCTCTATCACCCTCAAACATATCTCTTAATTTAATTAATCTAGTTAATTTAAAAATGTCAATTCTTGTATTAAAACTGTTATACCTGGGAGTGGGCACAAATGAGAGTCCCTTATACATAATATCCCTCTCTATCTGAGAAAGAGGATAGCTGGACAAATTCACCACTAAATCTGTCTCTTGTTGTACTGCCTCCCTCTGGATTGCTCTGTCCTGTGAGGTGATCTCCTTAGTCCACCTCCTAAAAAATGCCCATCACTTCTATCAACTCTTGCAGAATCCTCCCTATCTGATGGTCCCGAGAGGTCCACCCTGAGATATTTTCAGCCCACACCGAGATATTCCAGGACACCATCTTCAGATTACCAACTGGGATCTCTAACGAGAGTCAATCAATATCAGATAGAACATTTCCCATCACCCTCCCCTAGTATGCTTGTAGCAGATGAATGTAAACATAATGAAATTTGTTCTGCCCGTGTCATCAGGCTTTCAAAAGCTGGCATACTTACATGGCCTACAGAGTCTATAAGGGTCTCCGAGGAAGGCAAGCCAGCTTGTGAGACTTTTCTAGCTAGTAGGGGTAGAAGTTATCTGTACCTGCAGGGGGTTGGGACTTAGCAGCTCCAGTGAGTGTATATCTAAAAGCCCTGTACTATGTTGATTAGTGATTTTCAGCAGCTGGTTTACATCCTTATCCTTATCTTCCCCCTCATCCTTCTGTCTGCCATTCCCGTGTGGTTTGGAGATTTTCTTATAGAGAGTGGATAATTTATTCAAAAGAAATCTAGGATTTAATATCGACAACTCTCCCTTCATTTCCTCCCCCCTTGCTTCCTAAGACTGGTGTGATGATCTAATTTGTCAGATTGAGTTGCCTACATTTCCATTTCTATTTCCTCTTCATAGGCCATTTGCGGATCAGAACCTCTTACTAGAATCTCCAGGGAGATATTACTCTGAGACCTCCTATTTGGTATCTCAGGAAGCTTTGAGCAGTTTTTAATTTGAACGTACTTGTCTGAAAGCTGTGTATTAGTATAGGCCATCCTATGGTTCACATATGAGGGATAGCCCCTCAGTGGATCAGCATTTTTTCTTTCTTTTTAATAGCAGTTACTAGTTTATGGTGTGTAAAGGATAAAATTACACACCTCCTTTGTCTATTAAATCTGACAATATCCACTCTTGAGACATCCTTACTGTTAACCAGAACTGAGTTCGGAAATTCGGTTCAGTTCGGAAGTTCAGTTCGGTCGACCGAAATATCCGTGTTCGGTCCGATCTCCGAACTTCCAAACAAAGTTCGGAAATTCAAACCCCATTGAACTAAATGGAATATTATCTTTTAGGTATGGGCAAACAGAGCCAAGTTCGGAAATTTGGTTCGGTTCGGTTCGAAAATAAAGTTTGGTTCGGAAGTTTGGTTCTGTTGACCGAACTGGTCAAGTTCGGTCCGAACTCCAAACTTCCGAACCGTGTTCGCCCATCCCTAACCAGCAGGTGAGTCAACACCCTCAGATGTTTGGCAGCTTCAAGTGGAGTATTCCAAAATGGTAGGTTCCCTTGGGGAGTGGGATTGATGGTAAGAACCAGCTTATTAATTACCCTCTGATGGAGAGTGGGAATCCTTTGACCTTGCCCATCTGGCAGGTCAAATACTAAATGGTCATCCTCCACTGGTAATTTGGACTTCTGATGTCGACCACCCCCCAACTCATCCACCACTCCATGAGATTCCTGGGGTGGTTGAGGGAGGTTACCCTGTTGACTAGGAGGGTTGACTTTCTCCAGTATATTAGTCAATTCTCCCACCTTATGAATTAATAAATTTAGCTGCACAAATAGATATTTAACCGTTTGAGTGGTTATCATCACGTGTTTTGCCATGAGTTTGGACGGGGGATCACATTGTCCTGCCTGTACTGCAATATTAGGCCCTAGTATGGATATTTCAGAATTCTGTAACAATGAGAATTCTTCATTATCCTTCTTTTGAGGTCCATCCCTATGATCTCCTGGACTACTCTCCGCTTCCTTCCCCTTCCTATCCCTATCTACCCTATCCTGTGTCCTTTATACTTGCTTTGATGACATTAATGGCACACCGGCCAAGCTACCCATATTGAAAGACACCAATAAATTGGGAGATAACCTCCCATCCTCCTGTACATCATATCTATTTGATGTCTGGATGCTTAAGTTTTAAAAGCTGTCTATTTTCCTTTTTTTGGAGAGGGGGGGCATCAGGACTGTCTGGGGGTGGGATCGTTTACTTTTCAGAGGCATCGCTATAACCAAGGTCTATATCAAGGTAAACAAGTACAGAGTATATAAAGGACAAGCATAAACAGATAGGAGGCAATACAATGCAGTCTTTCCCCTGCTCAGGGTATGCCGGTAGAAGACTTAACCCTTGTCCAATTACCAAATCCTACCCCTTCGTGGGGTGTATTGGCAGAAAACTTGACTCCTGTCAAGTTACCAAGTTCTACACCTTCCCGGGTGTGCCATCAAAAGCTTAGCCCCTATAAGGTAATTCCAGAGGGTTATTAGTACACAGCCAAGAGGCAGGGATGTCCTTCACAACCTAAAATGAGGTTAAGAACCAGTAAAAAGGTCAATTAAAAATATAAACAAACAGTGATAAGAACAGGCTCAGAACGCTGGGCCCAGCAGCACAGCCGTGGATGTGCAGCATTTAAAGGCTTGTCCCGGAAGTCGGTGGCACCCTGAGGATAGCTCCACATGTGCCCTGTCCAGGTGTACTCAAGAGGAGATTAATCAGACAGCAGTCACCCCCCATTACTGTTATAGGTGTCCCGACACTGTTCCTGTAGTCAGCTGAAGCTATCCCACCTCTTGCAGGTTCCCACAGCTCAGATGTATACAATTACCATCTATCCTTATTACTATTGTTTAAGAAAGCAGCGGTACGTACACAAAGCCCACCACAGACCAGCAATAACCACAATAGCAAGGGAGCCCCAATACCCAAGTATCCAGGGTTCCTCCAGAGAGCCTCCCAAGGGCCTCAGACTACTGAAGGAACCTTGTTTCCACCAAGAAGAAGCGGTAGAGCATGCCAGTCCAGTCCAGGTGCTTTTTTGGATGCTGACTCAACAGCCTTCAGTGGTAGTTGTGGTGAAGAGCCAAGAGAATCGGGCACTGCCACTGCGGCCTTTTGGCTGGTGCCCAAAGGTCCACAGCCTCTGGCTAATATACCTGTGGGAGGAGGAGGGAATCCACTGAATGATTGGCAGGGCACAGGCAGATTCCTCTGCAACAGCTCCCACTACAGGCCACGTCTTCCCCAACTGGACACACACACCCCTATGCCTTAAGAACCCTGGACAGAGCTAAATGAGAGCTCTCCAGTGCCAACCTGCACTGCTCCCCCTCCACATATACACCCTGTATTGCCCCCAGCCTGTCAGAGACCAAGTGTCTAAGAAACCTAATCTCCCCCCTCCCCTCATTATTCAGGCTTCTGCTTAAGAAGTGCACTATGGTCCCTGGGGGAAGTTAGTAAAGACAGATATCTTGACACCCAGATCTTGGACTTAGGAAAGGGGAGATATTAAAATAATAATAATGTCTAATGAAACCAACAGAACATGAATGCCAATTGGAAGTACAAGGGCTTTGGGAATGTCAATAGCCATTAATAGGCAGTGAAGCAATAAAATGGGAGATGCTTATCGGACACACCTGTGGGAAAGACCTTGAATGCAAATGATGGTGGGGGTAATTGAGGGGTAGGGAACCAAGCAAAGGCCAGGCTTCAAAGAACAGTGAGGAAGTCAAAGGCAGGTGATGGAATAATATGTGGGACAGAGCTAGGTGGACTGAGGTAAGAGGCCACTAGGACCAGCAAGAATGATCTGGGCTGGGTAGAATTACAGATAAGGGGAAGGGCAGTGCAAGGGCTAGAAATGACAAAGGCCTGTTTGGAATGACAGGAGGGCAGCAGGAGCAGCTTGAATGACAGGACTGGGGGTAATGACAAGAAGGAAGCTTCCAGGGAAGCTGTATTTATGGGGAGGAGGGTGGAATGATTGAAAGGAGGCCCTAAAAGTGGCTGAAATGACAGGAAGGAGGCAACCAGAAATGTCTTGAATGATGGGGGCCTCGGTGTATTGGCAGAAGGGACTGCTTGGAAATGACTGGAGTATTAAGGGGGCGGGTGCAAGAAATGTTCATAAAGAGGCAGAAGGACGGTGCTGAAATAATCAGAGTATGGGTTGAATAAAAGAAAGTAAGCCACGGGGTTGTGGGGGGGGGGGGCAGCTGGGATAACAAGTGACCACTGGAATGTGAGGAAGGAAGCATCGAGGGCTTTCAGGAATGGTGGTTGGCTGGGTGGAATGAGAGGTAAAAAACTGCCAGGAGCAGCTGAAATGATCAGGACCTTGGTGTAATGAAAGGGAGAAAAAGGCTGGGCGTCAGCTTGACTAACAATGGTCCACATGTAATGATGGGGAGGGGGCCAATGGAAGAGCTGGAATAACAAGGATGAATGGCTCGAATGATGGTGAGGAGGTTTCAGGGAGTGCCTGGAATGACACATTACAGAAATGGCTATTTTGATGACAGGTTCATGAAATGACAAAGTGGAGACTATTGGAAGGTGTTGGCTAGAATTATGCACTTTTGGGTGGAATGACAGGGAGAACACTACCAGAATAATCAAATATGATGGGGGCTGGGTGGAATGATAGGGAGGAGGCAGCTGGGAGAAGCTGGCATGGTAAGGGCAATGGGGCTCAGAAGGACAGTTCCTGCCAGCATGGCTTAAAAAGGCATTTCCTATAAAAATTACATAAAGGGGCAACATAATTGAGATGGCAACAACATGAAGGATAGAAGAGGCAGGTGGGGAAGCTGAGCTTGGATAAAGTGGGTGGATGGAGTTAAGGGCTTTGGGGGGAAGGGGAGGGTTTAAAGTGAAGGTTTAATAGATACTAGTAATTGAGGGAATGGGCAAGCTACTGTGAGTGCTCGTGTGACAGCATGGCTCTGCTGAGGTTGTCTTACTCCTTATGCTATGGCTCTGCTATGAAGGGATGGTCTGTCTGCTGAGTGGGTCTGGGTAAAAAGGGACAGCACGGCTCTGGTATAATGCCAGGAGTTGGAGTGTCTACTGAAGGGCTGGCCCCAAGGTTTGTGAGGCCATGTGCGAAGTCTTGGCGTGGGACCTGATTTGCATAGGGTAAGCATGCACAACAAAGTTGTGAGAATGTTTGGAGCCATCTCGAAGAACCTTCTTTACAAGGCAACAGCCTTCTGATCGCCCAAATGGGGAAGAGTTGTTTGTAAACAAACAGCTTTATCTTCCAGTCCCTTGTCCCTGCTGCAGCAGCTACTAGGGGCAGAGGCAGGTGAGGGATGGGGACTGGAGACAGAGAAAGGAGACAGAAGAACTTATTGGGGGAGAAGGTGGCCGCAGCCTGTTGCCCAACCAGGCAAGCTTGGGGCCCCAGCTGGGAGGTGGGGGCAGCCTAGGTTTGCTGGGAATACCAAGTGGGGATGGAAGAAGCAGGGCTTCTCAGAGATACCTATGAAGTGGTTTGAACCCAAATGATCCCATTGATTGAAGCTGTGCTAGAAAAGAGCTGCTGCAGTGGGGAAATAGAATATTAACCCCTTATAGGCTGTAAAGAGGGTGGGAGTTTTAGACAGATGGAGTCCAGGCAGACTGGGATGAGCCACAAGTAGGAGTGCACGGGGGCAGTGGAGGGGGAAGGGAACAGGAGAAGTTAAAGCTGGTCATGGTAGCCTGACGTAATATCGGGGGAGAAGGGGACTGGGAGCTCAGAATGGGTTAACAAGGGGGGTATTATGAATATGACTCAAGCAGAAAGGGAACTGCAGAAAATCCTGGGTGAGGGAGCGGCAGGTACCACAATAGGTAGGAGGGAAATGGGAACCTTCTTAAGCAGCCTTACTTATCCAGGCAGCTGCAACTTTTCTCTGGAATTGCTGGCCCAAGCTGAAGCCACAGGGGCACTGCTCTCCCCTGTGACAGGACTTGAAGTGGGGGGTGGGGTAAGAAGAACTTGAACTGAGGGGATATTCCTTGCTGTTGAGAGGGTTGAGTGGGACCTTCTTAAAGCTAGGTAATAACTGGGTATGGGGGATGCAGCCCCCAAACTCACCCCCCCAAGCTCTCCAGGGTCAGACCCCCTTTGCTTTCTCACCCAGTGAGAACCAGCAGATTTAAAATCAAACAAGGATCTGAGGGAGCCTTCAGCAGCGGCAGAAAGAAACTGACAGACAGCCATCAGTCAACTCATTCAGCTCTGGAAGTGACACAGACTGCAGGGAGAGAGGGGGTTACCACATGACCATAGAAGTCGGGAGCAGTGTAATGGAGAAGCTTTTAAACACACACGTTGCTGGAGAGATCCACAAGATAAAACGGGGACGGGTCGCCGGGAGCACATTACACCGGTGCTCCGAGCGCTGCACTGGCTGCCGATAGTGTGCCGGGCCAAGTTCAAGGTCCTAGTGATGATCTATAAAGCCCTATACGGCCTTGGCCCCTCTT
>QEPC01014724.1:11680-49244 GCA_003113815.1 Sphenodon punctatus | reverse complement strand
TTTATGTACCCTCCCCAAATAGAAAGAAAAAGACACAAATGCTTCAATAAAACTAAACGAGGTTTATTGGGTTATACAATAAAAGAGAAAGAACCCAAATAAGGTACAGAAACACATACAGGCTAATACTACAACACAGTCCAGGTCTGGCTGATGGAACATGAAGGTAAAAACCGCAAACAAATGCGAGGGAAGGGAACGTAAGCTTGAAAACACAGACTGCGGCTGGGAAAGTATAGGAAACCCCTCCCCCTCATAGCTACTGGGGACAGAGCCACTACCGTTCCTTAACTTCAGAGGGGAATGACTCAAGGGCCTTAAGCTGGGGTTCCCTGGAGTACAGGGGTACAAACAGAGGCTACAAAGACAAACAAAGGCTACAAAAAAAATATAGGAAACCCCTCCCCCTCGTAGCTACTGGGGAAAGAGCAACCCAATGTCTACCGTTCCTTAACTTCAGGGGGGAATGACTTAATAGCCTTAAGCTGGGGATTCCCAGAGTACAGGGGTACAAAGAAAACACAGATTGCAGCTGGGAAAATGAAAGTACTCTGAAGAACAGAGGGGGGAGGTGTTAGGCTCTGCAGAGGGGAAGAAAAAGCAAGAGACTGGACCTATAGTTTACCTCTCCTAGCTGATTGAGTAGGTTCAGCAGCCCAGGATCCAGTGATGCTGCGGTCCAAAAACGGGGGGGGGGGACCGAAGTCTGGGGGAATCCATTAGCCTAGTCACGTGCAGGGAGACCTGCATGTATCTGGGGTCCAAGGTTTCTCTGAGGTTGATGGGAAAACCAGGGGCAGTTATAGGGTACTGAACAAAGGATTTGGGGAGGCTACGATGGGCCATTTGGTGTACACAATGAGCTAATGAGGGGAGAAATCCAACTTCCACTTCCATCACAAAAAGGGCCATCCCAGATGCATAAGATATCTCTGACACAGGGGGAAAGAGTAAATAACAGTGGCTGGAGGGTAGTTAAGGAGAGGAGGAGAGGGCTAACGATCGGCTTCCTGGGACACAAAGGGAGCCCTGGATTTCTTTATTCCTGAAGGGGGGTTGCTGCTCCAAGCTCCAGTCGTCGGTGCTCTACTGATCCAGAGGCAGTAAAAGCCCTGCCTTGTCCTATTTTGTGTGAAGAATTTCAGAATGTGTCACCCTCAGATGTGGGTGATGTCCTGGGGTCTGTCCGAGCCACTTATTGTGAATTAGACCCATGCCAGTCCTGGCTGCTTAAGGCCAGCCGGGAGACATTAGGTCTGTTGCTGGTGGCGATTGTCAATGCCTCCCTGGGGGAAGGCAGGGTGGTGGACTACTTTATGGAGATGCTGGTGTGGCCCCTGCTCAAGAAGCCATCATTTGACGTTGGTGTCCTGGCCAGCTATCGGACTGTCTCTAACCATCCCTTTTTAGGGAAGGTTGTTGAACGGGTGGTGGCTTGGCAGTTGCAGGAGCATCTGGACCAGATTAAGTTTCTTGATCCCTCGCAGTCAGGTTTTCACCCTGGATATGGCACAGAGACTGCACTTGTGGTTGACATACTCTCCCGTGATTTGGTCATTTGACCCTGTTGATCCTATTAGATCTCTCGGCTGCATTTGATACCATTGACTATGAGCTGTTGTGACTCGGCTGTGCGACCAGGCAGGGATTGACTGGACCATTCTTGAGTGGTTCCAATCCATCCTGGTGGGGAGAGTCCAGCGTATGGTCTTGAATGATTTTTAATCTTTTCCCCAAGGCCTCATGTGTGGACTCCTGCAGGGTTCCATCCTGTCCCCTCTCTTGTTCAGTGTGTACATGCAGCCTTTGGGTGAGTTTGTTAAGGAGTTTGGTGTACGGTGTCAACAGTATGCTGATGACACCCAGCTTTATCTCTCCTTTTTCATCTGACTCAGACCCGGCAGTCTTGGTGCTTACACAGTGCTTGGCGGCTGTGGGGGATTGGATGAGGGCAAGATGTCTGAAGTTAAATCCTGACAAGATGGAGGTGATGGTCATGGGGAAGGTCGGGGGAGTGACGGCCCATATTGATGGGGTTCGTCCTGCCCTGGTATCTCAGGTTTGGAGTCTGGTGGTGCTCCTGGATAGGGCTGTAGTGGAAAGTCGCAGCGGTAGCTATTTCAGCTGGAAAAAGTGTTTCCGCAATTAGTAGTACAGTGTGGCAGAGGCTTTCATTCCGCTAGTTTCCTTCTGCTACTTCTGCAGTTCTACTAATTTCATTCCACTACTTCCACAGGTTTCACATATAGCGGAAATATGCCATTTTTGCTACTTCTGCCATTCCGCCAGTGCCACAAAATAGCGGAACAGCAGTTTTCCAACAGTTTCTGAGAATTCCGCAATTTTTCCAATAGTTTCCGAATTTGCAGAATGCCGGCGGAATTAGCGGAATGTCAGCAGAAAAGCCGCGGTGTGGCGTGGGCAATTCCGAAATGGCAGAATGGAATTGCAGCATGGTAAAAGCTGCTGTCATTTCAGCCCTACTCCTGGACCTGCAGCTCCGCCTGGATACCCAGGTGGCGGCTGTGGTGAAAGGGGCATTTTGCCAATTACATCTGGTGCGTTGGTTTTGGCCATATGTCTTGAACTCCAAACTAGCCACGATTGTCCATGCTTTTATTACCTTGACATTGGACTACTGCAATGCACTCTATGTGGGTCTAACCTTGGTGCTGGTTCAGAGGCTGCAGCTGGTGCAGAATGCGGTGGCTCGTCTCCTAACGGAGATTGACCTACGCGAGCATATTACACCAGTGTTTTGCTCTCTGCACTGGCTGCCTATTAGGGATGTGCGAACAGAACGTGGTTTAGATGTTCGAACGTTCGGTTGTTTGGTCCAAAACCTGAGTTTGGGTTCGGTTGTTCGGTTCGGCGGAGTTCGGTTCAGCCAAACGAAGCCGAACATCTGAAAATAGCGCTATCGATACTGATACCAAAATAGAATTTATTTAAATTTTTGGTATCAGTATCATTTGGCCCTGAAACCACCCCTGGTCTCCACCCCTGGTGCCAGGAAGTCTGATTCTCACCTGCCTCCCCCTTCCAGACACATTTTCCCCGCACAAAGTCACGTTTTTCCTGCCCCCAAACTCATCCAAACTCATCCGAACTTTTCCGAACTGTTCGGTTGTTTGGACGTTTGATTCGGTCATCCAAACAGACTGAGTTTTGCATAAAGGCCAAACATCTGAACTGCGTTCACACATCCCTACTGCCTATATTCTTCCAGGCCCAATTCAAGGTGTTGGTGTTGACCTTTAAAGCCCTGAATGCCCTGGGCCACACCTACCTGCGGGACCTCCTCATCCTACAGGTCATGGATCAGCCCCTGCGGTCGGCCAGGGTTGCCCTCCTCGAGGTCCCCCAGGTTTCTTGGGTGTCAACCTTACGGAGGGCATTCTGTGACCGCACCATGTTTGTGGAACTCACTTCCAAGGCTGCCCCCGGCATGGGATGGCATGTGCCACTGCACCATCACTCCTTGTCCAGGGGCAGCTCGGGGAATCCCAGCAGCGGAAGGTTCAACTTCAGGAACAGCAACTGCTCCACCAACTTGGCCCCCAGTCTCAGGTGGTGCGGGGCGCAAATGTCCCCCATGATGGAGAACACCCTCTCGCTGGGGATGCTGGTTGGTGGGCAGGACATGATACACTTGGCCACTTTGGACAGGGCCGGCCACACGTTGGCCTTGCCGACCCAGTAGGCCAAGGGATCGCTCCTGGGATCAATGCATGGCTCCTGCTCTAGGTAGGTCTCCACTGCTGCTGAGGTGCCATCATACTCCCTCTGGTACCTCTGGGTGGGTACCACCTACCCCACTGCCCTCAGCCACGCTGCTTTCCCTTTTGTGCTGGGCCCCATGATCCCCCAGAGTGGACTGCACAGAGGAGGAGCTGCTGGCAGTAGGGGTCCTGCTGCTGCTGCTGCTCATCCTGCTGCTGGTGCGGCTGCTACCTCTAATGCTGGGGGCAGGGATAGACCCAGATGACTGGAAGGGGTCGCTGCTCCCACTCCCACCATCCCCAAGGGCATCCTGCTGCATGGCCCGCTCTGCCTGCTGGAACATCTGCACCAGCACAACCTTCCAGAGGCCATAGATAGCTGTCTCACATGCCATGCTGACCTAAATCCTGGGGTTCAGCATGGTTTCAAGGACATGTTCATCTCAGCTCATGAGCTCTTCAAAGAGCGAACTCAGCCCCGCCTTCAGCTTCCGCAAAAGGGCAATTGCCTCATCTGACATCCTCCTGCCCTGAGGGCCTCAATCCCACCCACCCCCCTAATCTTGTCTCAGCTGCTGCGGAGACTATGGACCAGCGGGGTGACCTGGCTGAGGGTGGCGGTGGAGCTTCTCAAGGTTTCCGTCATGGCCAGGAATGTTCTCAGGATGAAGACCATGTGAGCTATAATCTCCCATTCCTCCCTGTTGTACCCTGGAGGTGCCTCAATGTCTGTCTCCAGTTCTACCTGATGCAGGGTGGCTTTCTGTTAAAGAAACTGCTTGAGCATCAGGAAGGTGGAATTCCACCCGGTGGAGACTTCCTGGACTAACGTGTACACCGGGGACCCTTGATTGACCCGCTTCTCCCGGAGGAGCTCACTGCCCTTCACGCTGTAGTTGAAGAAGCCCACCAACTTCCTCCCACGCTCGACCAGGGAACTAAGGGTGCCTGGCCCAATTCCCTTCTCCCCCAAGCTCAGAGCATCCTTCACCATGAGATGGAGGGTGTGTGCGGTACAAGGGATGCTTGTGAAGCCCCCATCATGGACTGCTTTAGTATATTGGCAGCGTTGTCCATGACCACACACCCCTTGGTGAAGGCCATGCTTGGCATGACCCACTCCCTCACCATGGTGGCCAGAGCTGCCTCGAGGTTCCTTGAGGTGTGAGAGCTGTCCATGACTTGGGTCTGAAGCAAGGCCCACCTATAGGTCCCCTCCTGCCACTGCCAAGCGCTGTCTCTGGGTTCTGCCACCAGTGTGCCAGGTAGGCGTGTGCCAGGTAGATGTGCTGGGCATTTCTGGCGGACCACAGTTTGGTGGTGAAGTGGACCATGGGCCCCCCAGCCCCTGCCAGCAGTTCCCTCACATGCTCTTTCAAAGCCCTGTAGAGCTGTGGCACCACGGTCCGACTCCAGGTGGAGCGTGAAGGCTTCTTAAAGTTGGGGGCCAGGAAACCAATCAGTCACTGGAAGCCCTTGTCCTCCACAATTGACAAGGGATCCCCATCCAGGCCAATCATTTTTGCCAACAGTCGCTTGGCTTTCCCTTGGAAGCCACTGCCATGGCGTCCTGACGATGGCCTGGTCAGATCCCCCCACCCCATCTCCTCCATGGTGGACTGACGGTGCTGCTGGGGAGGCTCCTGCTGCTGTTCTGCCCCCATACTGCTCCTTCTGCTAGAGGCAGCAGCAGTTGGTGCAGGACGCTGGCCCACTGAAGGAGCCGGGCCACTGGCCACTGCAGTCGGGAACCCGCTGGCATCTACTTCCCCTACCTTACCACTGAGAAACAGAGCCCTGTGGCATGCCTTGAGGTGCCTTGCCATTGCAGTTGTGCCAAGGTTGGCGAGCACCTGCCCATGCTTCACCACCTTATTGCACAGCATGCACTGCACCTCTCTGGGATCATTTGCCCACACCTGCTTAAAATGATCCCAGACTGAGGATTCCCCCCCCCTCCTGCCTTCTTGCCCACCCCGGCAGATGCACTTCTGCTAGCGCTGCTATGAGGGGGAGAAATTCATGGCACTGGTGGCGCAGCTCTGGGAGGAAGGTCAGACATCGCCTCAGCTACAGACATCTCTGCGGCACTAGTGTCTGCCTTTTCCTCACTGTCTGCGATCATGGTGATGTCCCATGAAGGGGAGTACTGGGACTCTTAGGCTAGACTGCCTGTGCCCACCATGCTGCTGGCACTCTCCCTGTGCCCCCCTCTATAGCTGCTAATGCTGCTGCTACTACTACTCCTCTCCCTACTGACATTGCCCAGGGATCGGGCCCTGCCTCTAGCAGCCGGGGTGGGATCCACCATCTCTGGCCTGCTGGGGATTGCCTCGACAGTGGGGGACATTGGTGGCCCTGGAGGAACATCAGAAGCAGCACCAGCACCTTTTCCAGCACCACCAGCAGTAGAGACAGATGCAGCCTCAAGTCCTGCAGGCCTTTTAGTGCCCTGCGTGGCAGTGGTGGAGGACACTTCCAGGAGGCGATGCTGAGCCGCTGAAGCCTGTTGCCCTAAAGCAGGCGTGCTGAGTTTGGGGTGTGTGTGTGTGATGTACTCTGCCTCTGGCTACTGCTGCTGCCTGCTGACACTCCCCTGGCACGGCCCCTCCCACCTCTGGCATGTGCCCCATTGGCCCCGCTATGGGCAGCAGGTCTGCCTCTCCTTCCCTTCTCCATTTCTCTCTCCAAAATATTTTTTTAATTTTTATATGGTTTTTTAAAAAAATAAAATAATTTTTTTATCTGTTATTATATATATATATATCTACACTAAATCTAACTGCTATTAATTATTCTAAATGCTATGAACTAAATGGATTCTAATAAGTACACAGGTCTGCTCCAACAAAAATTAAAACTAAATCACTAAGCTATCTCTATCACTAAGCTAACTCCTTCAACTGTCTATCTATCTATCTATCTATCTATGAGATGGGGGGACACACAAACAAGACAAGGATGGGTACAAAACTGAAATGGAACCTAAATCAATCTAATAATCCATCCTACTCAAAATGAAAAAAACAGGGGCAGGAAAGGGAATCAGGGGTGGAATATATGGGAGAGGGAAAGGATTCAATGGAGGGTGGAGGGAGGAAGGAAGATTGAACACAGGGAAGGGGTAAAAACTAGAAATAACCACTAATCTATCTAAGCTAAACTAAATAAATGAATGAGAATACATGGGGGTAGATGGGTTGGATGAGTGAAATGGTAGAAGGATGGCAGGAGCTGGGAAATGCTGGGAGAGGGAGCCTTTGAAACACCTGCTATTCAGGAACAGTGACTAGCTCAGAAGGTGTTGGGAAGGGGGGAGGCAGACAGTTTTGTTTCTTGTTGCGCCCGCCTCACTGCAAGCCCCATTGGCTCCGTGAAGCCTAGCCCGTGGCCAATCGCAGACTGCGAAGCCAGTGGTCTGAGGTGAAAAAGGATGTTGATTGGGAAGGCTGGCTGCTACTTCAAGCCAGTCTCCAGCCTCCACCCCTTGTGCCTGGAATACTGCTCCTCAGCTAAGTCAGCTGACTCCCCCCTTCCTGGCACATTTGGCCGTCCAGTGACCTGACACTGACACCATGTTTTAACCACCCAAACTCACCCGAACATGATCCTAACTGACCGAACTGTTCGGTCATTTTGACGTTCGGAATTGAGTTCAGTTCGGTCTGTTCATGTTCGGTTTCGTGTTCTTGTTCGGGTTCGGTCGTCTGAACAGGATGAGTTTGGGCCGAACTCCGAACTTCCGAACCGCATTCACCCATCCCTAGTGGCTGTTCTGCCATGCTTTCCCTGAGGGAGAGGGGTGTGGGGGTATGGCTGGGTTTGCGGGGGTGGGGGGACATTGTTTTTATATTGTCTTTTAATAGTGTTTTAAATTGTACGATTGTTGTTTTGAATTGTTTTAATATGTTGTTAGCCGCCCCAAGATGCTTTTAGCAGGAGGGGGCAGCATGCAAATTTTATTATAAATAAAATATAAATAAATAGCCTGGGTCCCAACCTACCTGCAGGACTGCCTCACATCCCAGGCCATGGTGTGGCTCCAGTGATTGACCAGGGATGCCCAACTCGAATTCCCCCAGGTTTCTCGAGTTGCAACGATGGAGAGGGCATTCTTATTGACTGCACCTATGCTGTGGAATTCCCTCTCGATGGAGGCCCACCTAGCCTCTGACCTCCCCTCTTTCCAGAGACAATCTAAGACCTGGATGTTTCTCCAGGCTTTTGGGGAGGGAGACAGGGGGGGGGGGGAATTTGGTTCTGCTCTTTCAATGAGTTTTATAAATTTTATGTATTTTATATCAATTATTGAATTGTTTTATATTGTATTTTTGAATTTTGATTATGAGTTGTCCTGAGCTGCCATGTGAGCAGTAGAGAATGGGCTAAAAATAAGTCAAAATAATAATAATAATAAAAAATCTCTGTGCATGTGCAAATGACAGACAGATCATTCTGCGCATTTCATGTACAGTGATTTGTTTTTATTTTTAAGATTAAAAAAGAAAAATCACTCCAAGCATGCAAAATGACTGCTAGTACCATTCTGCGCATGCACACCCTTTCCCAAAATGGTACTGACAGCATCAGTGCCATTTTAGGAGAGAGTGTACATGCACAGAACAGCCGCAGAGGCATGACTAGTTTTTTTAAAAAATATATATATTATTATTTATTTTTAAAACAAAAGAGGATTAAAGCAAATGGTAATCATTTGCTTATTCATCTGTTTTCATATTTTAATTACTAAACAAATGGAGCTTCATTTGGCCTTCATTGGCCCAATCCAATTCTATGCAGATCATGCGTGCAAAGCATACACTACATACGTGCAATGCATGGGTGCATGGCTCGAATGCACACACAACACCCATGTTTAGCAAGCACGCAACCCAAGCTGACCCAAACCCCCGCGCACACACACAACATGACCTGGAGGATGGACAGGTGTGCATGGATCAGGTGATGGAGGCAGGGGTTCTGTGCTGGCAGAAATCCTAGGGGTGTGTAATTGATATACAGAAGAAAATCCGGCAAGTTTCCATGCCATACGAATGAAGGCAAATGACCTGTTTCTGATGGAAAAAGCATTAGCTGTGATTTGTCACTTCAGGCATATACAAAACTCCATATCACATGCAAATTTCAGCTCATGTGAATAGGCTTTTTCTATCCCCAAGTATTATTCACACTTTTGGATAATCCATTAAGTATCCAAATAATTATTCATAATGGAAAAAAATATGTTTATTTATTATGATTACTTTGGTACTGTTACATAACACTTGTAAATTGTTCCAAATTTAAGTACTATGGATTGTAGTAACTACATTATTTAAGAGGATGAAATGCATCTCTCTCTCTCTCTCTCTCTCAATCACACACACACACACACACACATGCACACACACACACACACTCTCTTCAGTAGTGTGGTTACTACAGTCATCAGTACTTCAATTTGGAACAATTTACAAGTGTTGTGTAACAGTACCAAAGAAATCATAACAATTATGAAAACATTTTCCATTATGAATAATTATTTGAATACTTAATGGATTATCCAAAAGTGACAATAATTCTTGAGGACAGAAAAAACCTTTTCACATGAGCTGAAATTAGCATGTGATATGGAATTTTGTATATGCCTGAAATGACAAATCACAGCTAATGCTTTTTCCATCAGGAACAGGAAATTTGCCTTCATTCACATGGCGTGGAAACTTGCCGGATTTTCTTCTGATTTTGACATTTGTTGTTATATTTAGGGAGTTTAACAGAGCTGCTATGGGGACAATCCCCATACACACCCCTAGGGACTGTGGCGATGCAAAGTGCTGGCTAAGTGATGGGGAAGTGCCGTAAATTTTTGTAGAACTGTTGTAAAACTGTCATAAAAGTCCTAAAAAGTGACAAAGTGACAAAAATGCAGAAAAGTGACCAAATTGACATGAAATGATTGAAAATCAGAGGCACAGATATGGACAAAAGCAGAAGCATTGAATCACAGGAGATGGATGAAGTATTGATGTACACGCACAAGCGGTCCCAAAACATTGTTATTTTCCTGGAGAATGGGAACAGTTGTTCAGTTGCTGAACTCATCTCAGCCCTAGTTTTGCATGCCTAGTACATCCACCACTAAGCATGAAGCATGAGAGGTGGCTGAAGAGCTTTAATGAAGACGGAATGGGTTTGTGATAATGTGCCTCCTGCATCCGTCCATTCTAGAGTCAGGCTTGTCTGCTTCTGTACCTGGCAGAGATGGGTCAATAGACTCAGACAGAATGTTGTGCCATTGCAAGAATGTTATTTCCAAAGCTTTGCATGGCTGTGTAATTGGTATACTATTTCTGTGTCCTTTACATGTTCAGAAAACAGGGACGACTGTTCACTGTGTTTCCCCCATTGCCACCAATGGGGAAAAGGCAGCGAATATGGGTCGCTGTCCTTTACTCTGTAAGCTCATTACTACCAGTGGTGGCAATGGTTTTGTGTAGGGATGTGCGAACAAAACACAGTTCGGATGTTCGGACATTCAGTCATTCAGTTCAAAACCCGAGTTTGGGGTCGGCTGTTCAGTTCGGTGGAGTTTGGTTCTGCCGAACTTGGCCGAACATCCGAAAATAGCACTATCAATACTGAAAGTGATACCAAATTAAAGGATTTGTTTCGGTATCGGTATCATTTGGCCCTGAGACCACCCCTGGTCTCCACCCCTGGTGCCAGGAAGTCCGCTTCTCAGCTCCTAACCCCTTCCAGTCACGTTTTTCCTGACCCTGAACTCATCCGAACTCACCTGAACATGACCAAACTTTTGGCCGTTGTCGAGTTTGGTTCGGTGGTCCAAACAGACCGAGTTCGGGCTGAACTGCGAACATCCGAACCGCGTTCACACTTCCCTAGTTTTGTGAACTGTCACCTAGGAATAAACCATTACCCCAGCCCACTTTATGTAGTTTTTAAACTTTCAAGAGGCAGTTTTTCCACTGTTGACCAGGTGAGTGCACAAAGACATTTAGTCACAGTTAATATTCTGTCACAATTCTGGACCCAACCCCATTGAAGGCCAATGTGTTGGTGCTCCTTTACAGAGCTCCCATGCTGACATCTCCATAAGTATTTTTTTTTTTCTAGCCATTTTTTTTGCCTTTGCATAATACCCTACTTATTTGGAAGTAAAATCACACACACACACACACACACACACACACACACACGCACACACACGTCCCCTTTCACCAATTTCTGTTGTTTTCTTTTTGGAGCTAAAACAAATATTCAAAAAAGCATTTGAATGCTTTTTGCTCAGGGCAAATGCATTTACCCTGCATTTTTCAGGGTAAATGCATTTTGCGCAGGGCATTCAAAAAGCATTTGAATGCTTTTTGGCAGGGCAAATGCATTTACCATGTCAAAAATGATAAAGTAGCTAATATCCAGTGGGCCATTTCCAATCCATTGGGAATCAATTTGTGTTATTAAGCATTGGCTTTCATGAGAAGGTCAGTCTGGTAATTCCCCCTCCCCCTGCATCATTTCAGATGTTAGTTAAGTCACTTCAGCAATATTTGCATTGTTTGCTATTAATGGGGGTGATCCATGCCCTGCGCACGTTGCGCGCATCCTGTGCTCGCACACATGCGTACAAACTGCACGCATCTCCACAGGAATTGCATTGTGCTGCATGGATCACGTGCAGGACCTGTGTGGATCTCACACGGATCCCACACGGATTCCTCTTGGGACTGAAGCCAAGGTAACTAAAATACTGAAATCTCAAAAAAAGCAAATTAATCGCCCCTCATACCTCCAAATGAAAATAACTTAAATGGAATACCTAAAAAAACCTAAAAAGAGATACGAGTATGCATGTTTCAGTCACGGGTATTGTTTGGATATTCAGAGCATTATCAAAAAATATGAATAATACTCACAAATTGTAAATCAACTACCTGTTTTGTTTCTGTTACATGAAATAGTTTTATATGCTATCTCTTCCCTTACTTTGACTCAAATGTCAAGTCACACAACGTTTCTTGGACTGTGCAATCTTCCAGATGTTCCATGGTGTCACTAGCCCTTTCCAGGATTCTAAATCTCATTCACTTCCATGGGACTTGTGCCAGTGATCAGAGCTATGGGCGCAGTCAGACATGCATTTAAATCGCACAGCCGCCACCGCGGCAGCGTGCAATTTAAAGCACTGCTCACTTCCGGGTTGGTCTGAAAGCAATATTTCCGCCTAACCCGACCTGTTGGAGTGCGGTTTGAAAAGCTTCTCTGAGCAGCTTTTCAAACCACACTCCAGCAGTTCGGGTTAGGCTGAAATGTGCGCACTCACCGCATTCAGACCAACCCGGAAGTGCACGGTGCTTTAAATCACACGATGCCACCGCAGCAGTTGTGCGATTTAAACGCATGTCTAAATGCCGCCTAAGTGTCAGCCCTGAAAATCCAGAAGATCATATCCTCAGGGTGAAATCCAACACCCCCGCACAATCTGCACCTAAGCCATGTGCAGTTTACTTATGTCGGTGCACATGTGTGTACATGCGCCACATGCACAGCAAGTCACTCAACGCAACGACATGCCCCTGTCAATATGAACCCCACTCCCATGACCACACACCCTGCAGTCTGGGCGATGGGGCAGGAGTTGTGCCTGCTCCATCCCCCAGGCTGCAGGGTGTGTGGGCTTTTGTGTGTGTGTGTGTGTGTCGTATCGGCAGGGGTGCACCATTGAGCCAAGTGCAGGGATTCAAAAAACGGGTGTACAGTTCACAAGAAGACTATAAATGTTCTACAAGACTCAGAAAAGAACATGGTAATTCTACTGGCAAAGTTTCTCTGTGCGGCACAGGCTGTAAGGAAGAAGCAGCTTGGGGAAGAGAGTAATGTAAAGGTCCAAGGGAGGAAAGCTGGCATGGAGGAATATATATGAAGTGGTGATTATCCAGATCGATTAGATGTCAGAAAGTGGGAGGTTCAGGATGTATAGAGAATTGGTATAGAGAACAACTGCTTGGTATGTTGAAATGTATGAAGCGAAGACTGGCTCTTCTACCTCTCTGTGTGTATATATTATAATTTTTTTTAAATTTTTTTTTAAATGTTACTTATATTACCCATCATGGTTAAGTCTAGATGTACATTGTAAATATACAGTTTAGCTCAGGCCGTAAATAAAATTCAATTCAATTCATTGCGCCAAGTGGCTTGCTGCATGTGCAGGCCACAAGTGCACATGTCCACCCGCTGCCTGGCCGGCCATTGCACCAGTGGGCAGAATACACCACCACTTGGATTGCGCTCTCAGTCGCTTAAGAAGAAGTTGCTTTCATTTCATGACCTGATGGAATTCTGCTGTCATTCTTTCATCCCATTCCATTGCCTTGCCTTTCCCTTCATATATCTATCACTTATCTTTCAAAGTTCTTAAATTAATGGTCAATAGAAAAGTCCAATTTTTGTCAATCTGTTTAATCCTCACTTTTATTGCTGTAAACATGGTTACAAACAGATTAACAGTCCCGGAGGGACATTTTGAGAAGCAGCAAGTACTTAAATTGCCACATTAACATTTTCCAGTTTCAATTAAAATGTTAAATAATTGGGAGTATCATAGTCTCGCATTGGTATCGAGTACAATAGATTAGGAAGATAAGTATGGATGTGGCTTAGCTGTATTGGTGGAGTTTTACTAGGATTTGGGATTAGGGCTGAGTCAAAATAGTGGCATAATTTTAAAAAACGTTTTTGTTTGTTTTGATCGGAATCAGAATGAAAGATCATTTGTGTTCGGGACTAATGAAATGCCCAGTCCCGATCAAAATTGGAACAGGGGAAAATTTCGGTTTCACCCCTGTGTGAGATGACTTAGCTGCAACTTCTCACTCAAAACTTTCCCTCTTTCTCCACAGAACCAATAAGAGTATAGTACTTCTCTGGATCTCTACTGCTTAGCATGAGCAATCAAGAGTGAGAGTATGTAGACCACTGAGTAGCAGATTCGGAACTAGCTTATGGATCTCACTCCACTGTATGTAGAGATTGGTGGGATTTCTCTATGCAGATGGTTGGGGTGTGGCAGGTCCTGCAATGCTTCAGGGGGCTGAACTAGATGACCCTTGAGGTACCTTCCAGCCTTGTGACTCTATGGCTGCTTTTAAACGAGGAGCGCTGAAGCACCTCCTCAACGCCGCATTAAAGGAAAGCCGCCGGAAGTGACGTTCTCCCCGTTGCCGGCTGCGGCTGGAGACACGGGGCTTTGGAGCGGCGCATTCTTAAGCCTGATAATTGAAGTCTTAAGAACGCGCCGCTCCAAAGCCCTGTGTCTCCAGCCACCGCCGCCGCCGGCAACGGGGAGAACGTCACTTCTGGCGGCTTTCCTTTAATGCGGCGTTGAGGAGGCGCTTCAGCGCTCCTCATTTAAAAGCAGCCTGAGACTCTATGATCTTGTCTACAAAGCATATAAGTCTGGCCTACTCTCCAATTTGGCTACAAATAGACTGCAACTTCTCAACTTCTTGAGTGTGTTCCTAAGTGTCTTTAGCTATAACGCTGTTCAGTGTTTTGTAACACAGTGTCCTATCGTTACAGTGTTTAGACATACGCTTAACACAGTGTTCACCCCAAACACTGATTAAACTGTCAAGACCTGGCAGTTGTTCACTTCCAGTGATTGGGGTGAACACTGTGTTGAGGGCATGTATAAATGCTGTAACGGCAGGACACTATATTACAGAACACTGAACAGTGTTATGTCTAAAGACACCCCCTGTTTTTTCCCTATTTCCCCCTCCCTTTCCTTGCCTAACTTAGGGGGTAAACGCCTCAGGGCAGGAAGCTATCTCTAATCACGGCTTTTCAATATCAGGCTGTGATGAAGAGGGTTGGTGGCCGTTTCAGGGAGCCACTTTGCCACTGAAGACATGCCCCTCTGAGGCCATAAGAAGTGCAGAGCCAGACACGCAGGCAGGCTGAGCCTGGCCAAAGAACCAACATCTGGGATATGTGTTAATCAACAACACGATAGCCATCAAAACCATCAAGTGGGTGCTTTTATTGTTGTTTATTAGATGATCAGGATTACCCACCACTCAAGAACCATTCATCCAGAAGCCACAGCATTGGTTCAAAGAATGTGGAACCTGCTGTGTGGGCTAATGCTAGCTAATGGGGATCTATTTTTTGGCATGTTGTCTGCTAGGTTGTAGAGGGGTTGGTGTGTGTTTGGGGAGGAGTAAGCGATGGGCTGTAGCTACTGTTACTGCATTAGGAAGTGGGTGGCTGGAGAGCAAGGTTGGGGATGGCTTGAATGTGAACTGATCAGCAAATCAGCTCAGATTTGATTTGTAGAGGACAGAGTCATAAATGCTTACTAGTTGGGAGTGGTTAGCAGGAGATGGGTCACACCTCCATGACCTATGTATGACTTCTCCCAAACTACTGTAGTTGGCCACTGTCAGAGACAGGATGCTGGACTTGATTGACGATGGCAGGGGCTTGGGTAGATTGGAATGGGCCCAGGTGAAAGGAATGGATTTGCACCCTCCCCCCCCCTGTCTGCGAAGTCTGCTGCTCTGACTCCAGAGACGCTGCTGACACCTCGGCACCTCTCCCTCTCTCTGCTTGTTTCACCTGAGACCTAGAGGCTGCTGCTGTGCTGCCTGACTTCTGCCAGCACTGCTGATGCTGGTGATCGCTCCATCCTGTGCCAAATGCTGGGTGTGCCCCACATGCACAGCAGGTGCTTCTGCTTCTGCTCAGCTCAGTCTCCGCACAGTCACACTGCAACAGGACAGGATTTGTGCCCCCCTCCCCCTGTCCCCAGCGTGGCCTTTGGAACAAATGTCACTCCTGTCCCTATGATAGCTATGTCCCCGGACCATGGGTCTGCCCCTGTGGGTATTTTCAGATGGATGTGGGGGGTACACAACCCCCACATCTGCCCACTTGCAGCTATGCCTGGATCAATTTTAAATGGACATGGTGGCTGAGAGGGCCCACAGTCTCACTTGTGGGGCGTCCCTCCCCCACACCACAGCATTGTGGAAGGATTGCCCATAACAGTCCTGTGAGATCGGTGAGACGGGTCAGGTGCTTGTTGCCTGTCCCTCTCACTTGCCCCCAAGCAGGTGATGAGGTGATTCGTGATCTGAGGATGCCTGGCCTGACTCTGGTGCTGCTAAATGTGAGGTCGGTGGACTCACCACAGTCTGGGAGTTAACCCTGGACCATGACACCAACCTGGTGTGCATTACAGAGAGCTGACTGGATGATGAGTCGAGACCTAATTTGGCTGACCTTGTTCTGGCCAGGTACTCCATGCAGCATCAGAATCAGTTGGAGGGATGGGCGGGGGGAGGGGGCAGCATAACCATTATTTTTAATGATTTGTGATTTGTCAGGAGGTATCCCGTGCAGGCCATATCAGGGGTAGAGGGCCTCCATCTTCCATTTTATTAAGGTGGGGGACAGATTGGGGGTGCTGATAGTATACCGTGCACCTACCTCTATGGCAGCATCCCTACACACTCTGACGGAGGTGGTGTCGGACGAGGTGTAGCGCTCCCTGAAGACACTAGTCTTGGGGGACTTCAACATACATGCTGACACCAGTCTTAGTAGTGTGGAGTGTGAGTTCATGGCCTCCATAGCAACCATGGGCCTGTCCCATACTGCTAACGGCCCAAAACATGATGGGGGGGCATACCTTATTTATTTATTTATTTAATATATTTATACCCCGCCCCTCCTGCAAACAGCTCGGGGCGGCTAACAATCCAATATAAAACAATATTTAAAATATTTAAAACATCATAAAACTAACAACAATTAAAACAGGGATAGACAAAATTGTACTAAGAAATAAAGGATAGAGGGAGAAAAAAGCCCACTAACCCACCCTCCCACCCTCCCCAAAGGCCTGGGCAAACAGCCAGGTTTTACAAACTCGCTGGAATGTTAAAAGGCTTGGGGCCAGGCGAGGGGGGGAGTTCCAAAGACGCGGCCTGGCCACCGTGAATACCTTCTCCATTGTGGCACCCCGCTTAACACGGGGGACCTCAAAGAAGGCACCCCTGGCAGACAGAAGGAGCCGCTCTGGAGCGCGGTGGGTGAGGCGATCCCTGAGGTATGAGGGGCTGAGACCATGAAGGACCTTATAGATTAATACTAATTCCTTGAACCTGGCTTGACACGCTATTGGCAGCCAGTGCAGAGCTCAGAGCACAGGTGTTATGTGGTCCCGGCGACCCGTCCCCGAAAGGAGGCATGCCACAACATTCTGCACTAGCTGCAGTCTCCAAACCAGGAACAAGGGCAACCCCACGTAGAGCATGTTGCAATAGTCCAGCCTCAAAGTGATGAAGGCATGGACGTGGGAGGCCAGGTCTGGGCCAAAGACGTACGGACACAACCTCTGCATGAGATACTTCTGGAGGAAGGCAGCTTTCGCCACCACCTCTACCTGCTGCTCCAGACGGAGATCCACGTCCAGCACCACCACCAGACTTTGGACCTTCTGAGCTACAGGAGGGTGAACCCCCCCAATCAGGGGGGCCAACACCTCCCTCGCTCTCCCCACCACCATCACCTCCATCTTATCAGGGTTGAGCTTCAGTCTGCTCTGCCACATCCATTCCACCACGGCCTGCAAACACTGGGATAGCAATGAGACAGGAGGGTCTGGGTCAGCTGAAAAAGAGAGGTACAGCTGAGTATCATCAGCATATTGGTGACAACACTCCCCAAACCCTCTCACGATCTCCCCCAAGGGCTGCATGTAAACATTAAATAATAACAGAGACAGTTTAGAACCCTGCGGAACGCCGCAGGACAAAGAGCGGGAGCAAGATGTTTCAGCTCCCTGCACTACCTGCTGGCTTCTCCCTGAGAGGAATGAGCAGAACCATTCAAGAACAGTCCCGTCCAGACCCCCCAGGTCACGCAGCCATCTCAAAAACAGCCCATGGTTCACAGTATCAAAGGCGGCCGAGAGATCTAGCAGGACGAGTAATGTCGAACATCCTGTGTCCATCTCTCGGCAGAGATCATCGACCAAGGCCACCAACACTGTTTCGGTATAATAGCCGGGACAGAACCCAGATTGAAAAGGGTCCAGGAAACCAATGCTATCTAGATGCACCTGGAGCTGGATCACACCCCACACCCCCGTTCAATAACCTTCCCCCAAAAGGGGAGGTTAGAGACAGGTCGGTAGCTGGTGAATGCGTCAACGTCTAATGATGCTTTCTTCAGCAGGGGGTGCACCACAGCCTCCTTGAGGCTGGGCGACACCCTCCCCTGCTGCAAGGAGGCATTAACTACCCTCGTCAGCACCATCCCCAACGTCTCCCTGCAGGTTTTCACCAACCAGGACGGGCATGGATCAAGTTCACAATAGGTGGCTCTCACAGACCCCAAGATATCGGGTGATTTCAGAAGGGACGTGGTGAATGTCCACCACAGTCAATCTCAGTTAAATGCAGGGGGTGGTGAAAGCGTCGTGCATGTCTGTTTGCTTGCATCCAGATGTTCACCACAGTTAAACGCGGCCCTGGGTGAAGCTAACTACGCTTCATGAGGTCAGGGCGGGAGGAGGTCCAGAAGTGTGGTGAATGGTCACCACGGCAGGGGTGAATGAAAAGTAACTTCTGAACAGAAACCTGCAGCCACGGTAGAAGGAATTGACCCCAGACACGGTGCATTCTGGGGTTCGAACCATGGTCCACATCTCCACTGCATGTCTGTTGTGTTCCCCCAGTCCATGTTTTCTCTGATTGCCCCCGGGCGGTGGTCACGATCCTGTCACTTCTGAAATCACCCATCCACCACATCGGCCATCATTACTTCCTGAAACTCCCCCCATGAAGATGGACCAGATGGGGCCTCCATCCCCTCGTGCTCTCTAACTACTGCCTCTAATCCAGCATCAAAGTCACTCTGAATCCGAGCGATCTTGTCTGAGAAGTAGGTGACAAACTCCTCACAGTGGGCCTGGGACATGTCCCCATCCAGGCGGAGGGAGGCCGGACTGACCAGTCTCCGCACCACCCAAAACAGCTCCGCCGGGCGTGACTTCGCAGATGCTATCAGGACATCAAGGAACTCCTTCTTTGCTGTCCTCACAGCCTCAACATAGGACTGCAAATGGGCCCTATGGAGAAGTCGGTCGGAGTCAGATTGAGTCCGACGCCAGCGTCGCTCCAGCCTCCTGCCTACTTGCTTCATCCCCCGCAGCCTCTAAGTAAACCAAGGGGCCCTGTGGTGATGAGACAGAGGCAGAGGGCATCTCAGGACCACCCTGCCAATGGCCTCCACCAGCACGCTGTTTCAATACTGGGCCAGCTCATCAACAGAGTGACCATCCAGATCCAAGGTTAACCCTTACCTTCTGACTTTAAAAAAATTGCAATCGCTAGGTCTTGGGGTAAGTATGACCCCTATGGGAAAAACCCATTATAGGTGGGGTCTATTTTATCCCCAAAACATAGTCTGTGTCCCCAAACCTTCAAACTAAGCCCTGGGAGCACACACACACAGAGAAACATATGAAAGAGTCTGTTTTATGGAGATTGTTTTCACTCCCCGAATTCACTCCAAAGGCAAATTCTCTCCTGCAAATTACTGGCTGTCCCTTATAGTCTAGTTTTACTAAGGACGCTTAGCACCTTTACAGCCTGCTATTTGCATTTCTTTTGTTGTTGCCTAGGATGCTTCAGGGCTTGTTTGCATTTCTTTGTTTGCCTAGGATTCTTATCTACACAAACTGACCCCAGAAGGGAAACTTAAAACTAGGCAGAAGAAATGAAACCTAACATTACCTGAACAATTAAAAAATGAAACAGAAAAGGTTTGTGTAAAACCAAATAGGAAAACTCCATTGACACCTTGTGTGCGTTTGCACCCTGGCACTTTTTTGGTCACTGGAGACAAACGATAAGAGATATCTGACTGAAATGTTAGTATGTTATGTCCAGAGGTACCAGTGACAATGTGCTGCAAGATCAAAGTTGTAGACCCAATACTTAGCATATGTTCATGATTTTTTCAACTGTGATACAAAGGTACAAAATAATAGTAGTGAAGGGGTTAATTTTCATTGCTGCTGCCAGTCTGAA
The DNA here is from genome assembly GCA_003113815.1 of Sphenodon punctatus. Classification (NCBI taxonomy): domain Eukaryota; kingdom Metazoa; phylum Chordata; class Lepidosauria; order Sphenodontia; family Sphenodontidae; genus Sphenodon; species Sphenodon punctatus. The sequence continues at coordinate 29,395 of QEPC01014724.1, read as the reverse complement.
GTGGCCTTGAGTTCCATGTCCCCTTCCTATCTGAATTGCCCTTGAAAACTGTTTATTTTTGTTTATTTTAAGCTGTGGTGCATTTGACCCCCATTGAAATGCATTGGCTTGGGGTCAATTTGACCCCAATAGGCAAACTCTATGGAAACCTGGGGTCCATTTGAAAAATGCCACTTTTTTGTTTATAGGAGACAAATGGCTAAAATTTTAGTATGTTATGTCCAGAGGTGCCGGTGACAATGTCCTAAAAGCTCAAACTTGAAGAGCTACTAATTAACATATTTTAATTTTTTTGTGCTTGGTGTGGTCAGTCTGACCCCAAGATCTAAGTTAATGAAACATGACCTTACCACACACAAAGAGCAGGCCCAAAGAACAGCAGCTTATATCTACCCTCTGTGCCTGCCTTGAAGCCACCACTGATTGGTCCTCCAGTAAAGGTGCAGACATGTAGTAATTGGCCAATGAATTTGTCTGTCAGTCTGTTGGGCTTCTCCATACAATTCTGTTGGGCTGCTTCTACAGCCACTCCCCCCTTCCATGCCTGTCTCTGAATGACACTGCATGCGCTATTTACCTGAATAACTAAAGTCTTCAAGAGGGAAACCTCAATTGCTTGTAAAATTTGGATCCTTTATCAAATCTTTATACATTTCAGCAGAGATGATCCTAAAGATATGAGATACAATTTCCCCAAATTATTTATTTTAAAAAAATATTACTTTACAATTATTATTTTAAAATTATATGTAAAATGGATGGAATACAAAGATGTTACAGCCAGAAATGCATTTACAAGTAAATTGTTAATAACATAAGGACCCTTTATCCAATCCTCCTGTGATTTGGCAGAGATATTAAACTTGGGGAGTGGTATAATATTGCCAAGTTTCATCCAAATCAGATGGCAGACAAAGACATTAAAGCTAGGAATGTGTACACAGACTTTTGTAAATTAACAAATTTCAATCGCTTAGAAAATCTGATCTTTTTATCCAATCTTTCTGAAATTTGGCACACATAATTCCCTCCATTGGGGTTACACTTCTGCCAAGTTCCATCAAAGTGGATGAAAAATAAATTACAGCCAAAAATGTGTTTTCAGGGTTTTTCCTATTAATTCGTAATAACAAAACAGTTTTTTAGTTTTTTCATTATCTTATTTCCTTTACACCATTCAGTAAGAAAAACAAAAAATCCCTGTTTTGCTTTTGCTATTATTATAATAATGAACGTTTTTCTGCTGCGAGCTGGCCAGAGTGCTTAAACCTTGGAGAAGGTGAATAGTGATGCGCCACGGAACTGGGAAGCTGTGGAGCAGTGGGGCTAGAACCTGGGCTCGCCCTGAACTGGATATAGGCACCCTTAAACAAAGAAGTGTGAGTCCTGAGTGGATAATACAGGCTATGGGTTTGGCTGAGGCATTGAATACAGCTGTATGTTGGTGGGGCCGTGCCCCAAGGAAGTGAATATAGTCTATGAACTGGTGACCAAACCCTATTTTGTGGTCCTTAATTTGTACACAGGTGAGGCTCCTGCACTTACCCCTCACCCCCATTGCAGGATAAATTCTATGACATAGGCACAGTTCTGTATTAATTAACAAAATAAAATAAAATAATAATAATAATAATAATAATGATAATAATAATAATAATAATAGATTTTAGTGTTTGATTACTGAAGAAATATTTCTTAATTTAATTTATTTATTTAAATATTTCTATACCTCCCCCCCCCCGCTAGACAGCGACTCAGCATGGTGTACAACAACTTACACAATACCAAAATAAAATGAACATTAAAAACTCAGATTAAGACCACCTTAAACCCTCCTTCCCCCATCCCCCTCACCAAATGCTTGATGAAAAAGCCAGGTCTTACATTGTTTTCAAAACATGGGGATGTCCCAGGAAAGTTGGATCTCTGATGGGAGGGAATTCCAGAGTTGCAATGCAGGCACTGAGAATGCCCTTTCAAATGTGGACCCCCAGGAGACCTGGGGGACCTCCAACAGGGCACCCCAAGAAGACTACAGGGGCTAATAGAGAGTACGGGGGTGAGACATTCTTGTAGATAGACAGAGCCCAGGATGTGTAGGGCTTTAAAGGTTAAAACCAACACCTTGAAGTGAACCCAGAAGACTATAGGCAGCCAGTTCAGGAACTAGAGCACCGGTGTAATGTGTTCCCAATGGCCCATCCCCATCAGGAGGTGGGCTCCCACGTTCTGCACAAGCTAAAATCTCCGGATTGTTATGAGCGGTAGCCCCACATAGAGGGTGTTGCAGCAGTCAGCTTGTGAGGTGATAAATGCATAGATGATGGTGACAAGGTCAGTGCCTGATATGTATGGACGAAGACAATGGACCAGATGTAACTTACTAAAGGCACTCCTCACTACAGCCACCACCTGGGCATCCAGGCAGAGCTGCGAGTCAAGGAGAACTCCCAGACTCTGAACTTTAGGGACCAGAGTTGGATGCACCCCATCAATGTTGGGGGCCTCCATACACACACCCTTACCCACCAGCTTCACCTCCATCTTGCTGGGATTCAGCTTGAGGCGACTTGTCTTCATCCAATCACCCACTGAAGTCAGACACTGAGTGAGCACTGAGACTGCAGGGTCTGAGTCAGATGAAAATGAGAATTATAGTTGGGCATCAGCAGCATATTGATGACACCCCACTCCATATTATCTCACGATCTCACCCAACGGCTGCATGTATACGGCGAACAGGAGAGGGGACAGAATAGAACCCTGCGTGACTCCACATGTGAGATCCTGGGGGTAAGATGAACACTTCCCCAGGACCACACACTGCGTTCTACTGGTCAGGAATGAGCAGAACCATCCAAGAACAGTCCCCCCACCGCCACCCAAGTGTAGTCCCACAGCCATGTCACCAACAACTCGTGTTCCACTGTATCAAAAGCAGCTGACAGATCTAACAGAATCAGGAAGGTGGACCTACCTCAATTCAACTCTCGGTGCAGATTGTTGACCAAAGCCACAAGTGAAGTCTCCGTGCCATGACCTGGACCAAATTCTGACTGTGAAGAGTCAAGGAAACTGATCCAGTCCAGATGCCCCTGGAGCTGCTTGACCACTATCCATTCAATAACCTTCCCTAGAAAAGGAAATTTAGAGACAGGTCAATACCTGGCCAGGGCATCAACATCAAGGGATGGTTGAGCAAGGACCATACCACAGCCTCTTTCAGGCACTCCATGAGCCTGCCCTCCACCAGGGAGACATTGACCACCTGGGAGAGCAAAGCTCCCAATGTCTCCCAGCTGGCCTTAACCAACCAGGATGAACATGGATCAAGTTCACATGTGTGGCCCACATAGCTCCCAGCATCTCCACTGCATCGGAGGCCGATATCAGCTCAAACTGATCCGGCAAAAAAGGACAAGGTGGGGCATTTATGGCCTCAGATACACTCCCTGCCTCAAATGTGGCATCGAACCAGAGGTATATACAAGCAATTTTGTCAGTTAAACTGAAGAAATATGGAACAGATTAACTGTCTAATTCTCAGGTTTTATTTTTCTTTCTTTTCTTAGAATATGGACATTCCATGTGTCAATGGAAGAGGACAGATTTAGACATGAGATACGATAACATGGAGGCATTAGATACTTTTGCCATAAAAAGGGTCTAATTCCTTTGGATCTTCTTTGTAGAAAGTAGATGAGTCCCAAAGCTGTATATTACCTGCTATCCTGGCTTCTGATGGGCAGCGAAACTTCCATAAATATCCTAGGGCTCTGTAAAATGTTTGCATGAGAGAAATAGGACATCTGCTGAAACTGGCTGGTTATGTCTCAGGCTGCACTATATATTGTTTTCCAAAGCATTGTGTTATATTTTAGAAGTGTCACATCCCATCAAATCACTTATATGTGGCAAGCCCGTGTCACACTGTAGTTTTTTGTTTTAAAATGTTGTTTGTTTGTTTTTATTCTCCCCTTTATAAAACTTACATTAAACATTTCTCTGCCTAGTTAGAGCCTTCCGTTTATGAAGAGAAATCAGTCAGCAATTGCCTTGCATTGCGAGTCTGGAGGGATGAATCACAGCTAAATGAGCCTGTCATTCCTCACACTGCAAAACACAAACAAGAAGAATGAAGGTATCTGGCAACCATTTTCCCACATACCTTGTTCTCTCAGAAAATGTTTATCAATTTGATTTTATTTACCTAAGTCGGCACTTTACCTTAGCTTTCAGAAAAAGCTAAGAAATAGCATACTGTTAACAGGCACCATGAGATATTATCAGAGCATGGCATTTCAGCCATTTTTTTTTTTTGTTACACTGAAGCCTGCCCAGAATGTAAATGACCACTACTGCAGAGCTATGTGAATTGTAAGTCAAATTATTTGTTCTAACTTCCGATGCTAACCTATACATTAAGTTTTACACCCTCATTATTTTCTTGTAATCACAGGCAACTTCCCTCATTTCTTCTTTCTTTAGCTCTTTGATCTGCATTGTATTTCCTTTTGAGAATTTAGGAACAGATTTTTGTTTTTTAACCAAAAAGAAAAAAAGAAAAAACCCCTCAGCAACCCAGACTTAAGTCACATAGATTTCATAGACTTGGTGCTTTTACATTTTTCATTTTCTGAGTTTTGAAATTGAAATAAAACCAAAACTAGGATAGGAAGCATCAAGGAATTGATGATTGAGTTAAACTGATAACATCACATTGAGCTAAACAGATAATAGCAGTGAATGAATGTTGAGCAATACCTAAGCTTTGATTACAAGTTGTTCACACACCGTGGGCACAATCCTATGCCCTGCATTATTATTATTTAGCACCAGTCGTGTGGCCTGGTGCTGTACAGAACACAGAATTAGACATGGTTCCTGCCTGTGGCTTACAATCTAAAAGACAAAAAGGGGGGGGAGACAGGGAGAGGGGACAGTGGGAGAGACAGGGGACAAGACAAACAAACATTCAAGCAGATGCAAAGTGTCAGGTGCGTATGCTTGGCTTGGTTTACAAAGAGGTTGGTAGCAGCAGTCAGCAGAGGTGGGCCAACAGTAAGAGTAAGGGGAAAGACTAGCAGGCATTGGGAAAGGCAGCAAGGAAAAAGTGGGTTTTGAGGAGGGATTTGAAGGAGTGGAGGGAGGAGGCAAGGCAGATGTGGGCAGGGAGGGAGTTCCAGGCATGGGGGGCAGCAAGGGAGAAGGGTCGAAGGCGTTTAGGTGAGCAGGAGAAATGAGGAAGAGTGAGGGAGGGGACAGAGGAAGAGCGGAGAGGGCTTGCAGGAGCACGTAGGGAAATTAGGTCCAAGAACTAAGGGGGAGCTTGGTCGTGGAGCGATTTGAACGTGAAAACCAGGAGTTTAAACAGGATACGTTCAGGAAGGGGGAGCCAGTGAAGGCAGAGGAGGAGAGGCTGCACATGGTCAAAGCGACGGGCAGAGTGAATGACCTTGGCAGTGGAGTTTTGGATTGTGATAAGGGGGGAGAGGTGAGAGCGAGGGAGGCCAGCTAATAAGAGGTTGCAGTAGTTGAGGCAAGAGATAACCATGGCATGAACAAGGATTTTGGCCGAGGAGATAGAGAGAAAGGGCCGGATGCGGGCAATCTTGTGGATTGCATGTGCCGCCCATCCGTGCAATACACGTGGGATTGCGTGCAATGCATGTGGGATGCATGTGCATGCAATACAGGCACACATGGCACGTGGTGCACACAGGAGATCTGCACACGGCAAGTGAGCCAACCTGGTGGGACCTGAACTCCTGCCCCCAAGTCACCCCATGGCTCAGGGAAATTGACAGGAATGGTGTGTGGAGGAGGCAGGGTGTATGGGAGTGCAGGTTCAGGGTAAGGCCAGTCTGTGTGCTTGCCATACGTGGTTCTTCTGTGTGCACGTGCACCTTGCATGTGTGTACTGCACGTGCATCCCATGGGCATTGCACTGGCGGGTGGCACATGCAGGTCATAGGATTGTGCCCTAAGGGTGTACTTTTCTAACCCAAGTTCCACTGCATAGGATTGGATTAAAAAAAAATAATTTAAAAATCCCAGTGTAAATGTTAGTAGTGAGAATTATAAACCCACAGTTTAATGTTTTGATGACAAGGTGACGTTTTGTTCCACCAATCAAGTACATTTTTGGTAGTATTAACAACCTGGACCTGATCAAACAATGTAGTGTAGGGAGGCTGTGGAATCTCCTTCCATGAATGCTTCAAAAAACCATCTTGACAAGCATCTATTTGCAGTGCTGTAGGCATAGGATAGCCTGCTTTCGAGAAAGGGTTTGGTTTATTTATTCATTTAAATTGTTATCCCACCTTTCCCTAAGGGTCAGGGCAGCTAACAACATATATAAAAACATTAAAAACCATAAAATCAGAATACAACTGCCCTTTTCCAAAATGGCACCGATGATGCCTGTGCCATTTTGGAAAAGGGCTGCGCATGCACGGTATTATTATTATTATTATTATTAAATTCCATCCTCCTGCAGAGAATTGGAGTGGTGATAGACCCAGTGGCTGGAACAGCTAGGTGAGTACATGATGGCAGAGGGGAAGGAAAGGCTGTAAAAGGCCCTTTTTTGTTTGTCAAGCGTGAGAGAAGGAAAGGTGTCTCAATATTCTCGCTCTTTTCAGTGAAAATGCAGGCAGTTTCTTGACTTATTCTCGTTTGCAAGAATGAGCCGAAAACCCTGATTTTAGCAAAGGAAACCAAAAATCCGAGAATTGACTTTCAACCCTAGTGTGGATGCATGCACATACACACAGATTTTTTTTCTATGTCTTGGGTGTCTTTCCAATCCTTAGATCCCTACTGTACATATCTCATCTATATTTTTCTCTCCAAGAAGATCTGATGCAACTTTGGGGGAACTTTGGGAGAATGCGTATTGAAGATTATTTGTATTTATTGCTACTATTCTTTATAATTTAGGGGTGCACAAAATCGTCTTCACCGAATAAACTAAAAAATGGGACGGGGGCGGGAAATTCGGAATTCCCTCTTTCAAAATGGCTGCCATTTCCACTTTGCTCAATGGGACTTAGGCCATCGCTGCTCTTAGTTAGAGTGTCTTCTTTCAAAATATGTATAATCTTATATTCTTGTCAGTGACAGAAAACTTAGTACGTATCTTTACTAAGGGATGTCTGTGGTTTCATCAAAGTGGGAGGTAGGGGATCTTCCCAAAATGGCTACTCAGCTGTGAACAGTTATGGTCTCACTCCATTTGAGAACATCGGCAGGTGGCAGACATTTTGAAAAAGAAAAGTTCTATATAGAAATCTCTGTAGGAAAATATCAATCACCAGTCTATGTAGAAAGAAAGACTTCAGCAATTTTTAAATTTATTTATTTATAAATATTTGTTAGCCGCCCCCTCATGCCTACAGAATCTAGGGGTGGCGTACAACATAAAAACACACAATAATAAAATTCATTAAAACAATATTTTAAAATACAACCCCCTCAACATAAAACTCTTCAAAAATCCCCCCCTCCCCTCCAAAGGCCTTGGCGAACAACCAACTCTTGCAGGCTCGCTGAAACGCCAACAGACCTGGGGCCAGATGGACTTCCTCAGGGAGGGAATTCCAGAGCTTCGGCCCAGCCACCAAGACGTTCTCTCCATTGTGGCCCCCAGCTTTTCACAGGGGACCTCCAAGAAGGCACCCCCGGTGGACCGCAGGGATCGCTCTGAGGCGCGGAGACCAAGGTGGTCCCCAAGGTATGAGGGGCCCAGACCGTACAGGGCTTTATTGATCAACACTAACATGTTGAATCAGGCTTGGTATGTTAAAGGCAGCCAGTGCAGAGTACGGAGCACAGGTGTTATGTGCTCCCGCCTTCCTATCCCTGTAAGGAGACGGGCCACCGGATTCTGCACCAGCTGCAGCCTCTGAACCAGAAACAAGGGAAGCCCCATGTAAAGCACATTGCAGTAGTCTAGCCTTGAGGTGATGGAGGCATGAATGATGGTTGCCAGGTCAGGCCTGGAAAGGTATGGACACAACCTCCATACCAGATACAGCTGGTGGAAGGTGGCCTTAGCCACCATCTCTACCTACTGATCCAGCCGGAGCCCTGAGTCCAACACCACCCCCAGACTCCGAACCTGCTGGGCTACAGGAGGGATGACCCCCCCTCTATCAGGAGAGCCATTACCTCCCTCACCCTACCCACCATGATCACCTCCATCTTATCAGGATTGAGCTTCAGTCTGCTCTGCCGTATCCAATCCGCCACGGCCTCCAAACATTGGGAAAGTAATGAGACAGCAAGACCTGGGTCAGTTGAAAATGAGAGTTACAACTGAGTGTCGTCAGCATATTGGTGACATCACACCCTGAACCATCTCACGATCTTCCCCAGGGGCTGCATAGATACATTAAATAACAGCGGAGAAAGGATCGAACCCTGCAGAACGCCACAGGTCAAGGCCCGGGGGCTTGATGTTTCATCCCCCAGCACCACCCACTGGCTTCTCCCCGAGAGGAATGAGTGGAACCACCCTAGGACAGTCCCGTCCAGACCCCCACCCACTTCCACCCATGAAGCCCTCTGGAAAATTGGAGGACGCTCCGTGGGTGTAGGTGGATGGGTGTTTGTGTAAAATGACACACAGGGAGGGAGTTAAGTTTCATTTTTTTTTCCTAAAGTTTTTGTTTTATTCAATTCTTTAAAACATTATACAAGAGCAGTTACTTATTACATAGGTTGTCCTCACCTACATCGTCATTCCGTTTACTAGGTATTACATACTGTTTAAAGGTATCTATCGAATAAAATTGTTCTATCATTTTGTGTGAATTCTTCATTTTCAATCGCCGCAATAATACTAAACCAAGTTGCTTCGAAGTTCTTTTTCTTCCCTTTCATAGTAGCCATCAATTTGTCCATTGTAAACAGATACCAAATGCGACTGATCCATTCCTGAAGTGGTAGATGACCTTGAGTTTTCCAGTGCTGCGCGATTATGTTGACAGCCGCAAAGCACAACATTTTTATGCGTCTTGGTGCAACTTCAAGGTTTTGTTGTCAGGGTATATGCCCAAGATAGCTATTTCAAATTTAAAGGATACCACCATCCCATTTACCTTTTTAAGAAACATCCAAATCTGATTCCAGAAACTCATCACATAACTACAATCCCATAAACAGTGCTTTAAGGTGCCCTGCTGTGCACAGTCCTTCCAACATCGGTCTTTGCCCGGCCGGGTGCCATATGTTAGATGCTGGGGGGTTATGTAAAACCTAGTAGTTGCTTTTAATTGCATCTCCTTTACTTCCATCGCAGACGCACAGGCATGCATATGTCTCCACTTCTGTACCAACTCATCCTCAGCAAAGGGTCTTTTTAGCTCCTTTTCCCATTTATTTATGTATGGGTGCTTTATTTTATACAAGAAGGACTTGAGTTCCTTATAGATCCCAGATAATTTACCTTTTGTCCCTGTTAAGTTGAACAGTATATTTTAAATCCCTTTTGGCACCCTGCCAAAGCTTTCTGTTAGGCCTGGTTCCATAAAAACACTTTTTAGTTGTAGATATTGAAAGGCTATAATTTTACCTTTTATCACTTGCTCCAGATCCCTTATAGATAAAAATTTACCACTCCTAAACAGTTTACACGCCTTACTGATGCCCTTATTCGTCAGCTGTTTCACTAGTTTAGGAGCAATATTGCGTTCCCTGACCACCATCCTCATAATTGGTGAAAATGGAGAGGCCTGCGCCCTATCACCAAGTTTTTTCTGTATTCCTCTCCAGGCAATTAGCACTGGATTCACAATTGGGTGCTCTTGCCTAATTTTTGAGGGGACTACTCCCTCATCCACCAATACATCCTTTATAGATTGTACTTGCAATAGTTTTGCTCTATCATAGGACACTCTGGAGATTTGGGACAGTGGTACCACTGTTGTATTGCTGGTAATACCACTGCTTTATAATATAATCTAACATCTGGCATATCAAGACCCCCTTTTCTCCTTAAGTTGAAGCATGATCTCTTTCTTCAACCTAGGCTTTCTCCCCCTCCAGACCAATTCCCTTATCAACCTATCCATTTGTTTGAAGAGCTTCTTTGGCAGGTTTATCGGGAGGGCCATAAATGTATATATTAATTTGGGTAGAGCTACCATTTTATAAAGGTTAATCCTTACCATCCAGGAGCACGTTAAGTTTTGCCAGCTGGAAAATTCCCTTCGAATTTGTTCCATTATCTGGGGGAAATTAGCTTCATATAGGTCCTTACAGTCCTTCGTCAAGGTAATTCCCAGGTATTTTATGCCCTTAGGGCTTTCTGGGAAGGGAGTTTAATTTTTTAATCCTAGTTGCTCCCCCTCCCCCCTTATTTTGAGCAATTTGGATTTTACTGCACCTGAACCTCTGATTTCATCCAAATAAAGCCAGGTTATTTCAACTTAATAAAGAGGAACTAAATGTACTCAAAATGAAAGCTGACTTTCTTTTAAGTGGAAGACAGTTCATCTTCAAACAAAGGAAATAAAACATGTCATGTCCAGCAAATTTTCTCTTTTGCTTATATCTTAAAAATAGCCAACTATTATTTTCAACTGTACAAAAGATTCTTCAGGCTTAGACCTTTTATGCCAATCATGTTTCAGCTCTGAATGAATTTTTACTGTAAAACATTATAAACCCCTTAAAAAACAGGCTTTATAATGCAAGTGCATTATAAAGTGCACCATCCAGGTGTGAAAAGTGTGTCTATAATCTCTGCTTGAACTAACAGTGAGATTGAACATAGGGTCAAATGAGGATATTTTAGCCACTCTACATTCTTGAAGATAAAAGATGCAAGACCGGGAGTGGAGAGGGAAGTTGACTTCATCTGCCTTTGCAAATTTCCATTCTTGCAAAAATTAGAACATGGGTACAGAGTCAAACTATCCTGGAAACTGATTTTAGAAAAACAATAATGCTCTATATGAAGCGTAGAGAAAGGACGGCTTTCCAGCCAGAGAAATGATGGGTGAAAACTGACATACACCTTAACTCCACTTTGTCATCACTTTGGGTATTTTCAGATGTTACGAGATCACAGTGAACCCCCATCAATACCCACATGGGGTCAAAGCGCCCTGAACATCTTTTAGGTGGCCGCCAGATGTTTGCCACGGTCAATTCCCACATGGGGTCAATTTCAACCACACTTCCGGGGCTCCCTGCTGGACAATCCCCGGAAGCGTGATCAAAGAGATCCCTGGTGGGAACCAACAAAAAGTAACATCTGGCCGGTGACCATGGCCCAGAATCCCGGGCGGGATTCCGGGCCGTGGTCAAATCGGGTGGCCGCCGTGACTGCATTGACCACAACACCAGCCCATCTCTGCAGAGGGCAGGTGGAGGGGCAGCATGGGGGGGTGGGGCAGTGTGGCCGCACGTTGAACTGTGCGGCACCACCCCCTCCCCGATTCCCCACGGGGATCAGCCAGCATGTCTGTTGGCCGTGCTGGCGTGATCCCGGCGGGGAATCTCAGGGTTGTTTCCATGACGGGACGAACGTCTGAAAACACCCTTTAACAGCACTTTAACATTTCATATGCATGTTGCAAGGCTGCATAGGGAGCCAGTGCAACCCTGCAACATGCATAACAAATGTTAAAGCGGTGTAAAAGTGTCATGTATTTTCAGTTATAAGCTTAAATATTTTGGCTATCTGTGTTTAAATGTATTAACTTTGAGTTTTCATATGTTAACTATGTTTCAATGTATCTGAATTGTGTTTACAGCATTGAATTTTAGAATCAGCTTTTGTGAACAGCCAGATTCAGGATGGGCCCCCATAAAAAACACATTCCAATAGAAAGTTTTTTCTAAGCTTCCCAAATGACATTTGGCCGTTGCCAAGGAGACCACCACATGGATGAGCCATAAAACAGGCTATCTCAAACTCTCCCTGTGGTCTAAGCTAAAGTCATAAAGAGGCCCATTCCTATCCTGACTGCCTTTGATTTACTTAAATTTTCTCAGATCACAGAGTCTGGAGTTTTATCTCACGCTTCTAAATGATAGATAGTTCTATTCATAAGATATCTCCTAGACTGGAGAGGAGTATCTTGTTAGTTTTTTCCAGCTAACATATTTATTAAATTTATGGTTGAGATAAATATTGAAAATTCTGGATTTTCTCTCTGTTATCTGACAATTATATCTGATAAAAAATACAAAGCCTCTCTTCATTTCAAAGATTGAAGAAAGTCAAAACCTAATTGGTTTCTTTAAGAGAGCCAATTAGAATCCAGTGTATCTCCTTAATGAATGACGTCAGCATGACAGTCTAAAAGAAGTAAACCTCCCCTTGCAAAAAAGCTTTATAAGGGGACACACAGAGATAATCCTCAGACTGAGATCCTAAATATTATTGGATTTCTTTCTCATTTAACATCAGACAAAGGCAGACTAAGGGAAGATCTGGTAATACATTGTATGTATAATTTCTTGATATCTTTAAGCCAATGAATTGTGCATATGTTAAGCTTTTACAAGCTTTTTCTTAAGATAGAAATGTTGTAAGATCATGTAACTTTGATTGGCAATCATACCATTCAATGTAAGATACTGATGCTTTCTATTTATATTTAAGTAAACTTTGCATATATATTTTATAATCCAAAAGTCTCATGTTCCCTTATTTATAAATGTATTGTCATTTACAATACTTTCTTTGTTAGCTGGACTTCAAAGTAAGTGTAAAACTCAATTTATATATTTAGGAGAAAAAGGTCCAATCCAGTATGTTTAGTACAGCTGGGAAACCTAGCCTTTTTCCCTATATATAAAAGAGTGACAGAAATGTGACAAAAGTACTGTTAAAGCAGAGTTACATGCATTGTCTGTTTTTACCCTATGTCTTCCACATCGAAGTCCAGTAGTTCTCAAAACTTGAGCCCATTGCGAGACTGAAATATAATCCTATGACCATAAGCAGAAATATGTATCAGGGGAGTGGACGCCTGCCCCCCCCCCCCAAATTTCCGTGCTTATACATATATGCATTGCTTAGCACTGTCGAAGGGTAATTTTAGACTTGATGAGCCCGGAGGCCCGCCACGCTCAATCATGGACCAGGATCAGTTTTGAATCCCAGTCAGGAATCAAGCTGTGCATCCTTTAGACGTGCCGGCCTGATTCTGGAGGGGGATCAGGGAGGGGGCAGGGCTGCGTGGGGAGGAAAGGGGCTGCACGGCATGACGTGCAGTCATACAGCCCCGCCCCCCACACTCCTCCGGCCCGCACTCCAGCAGACGGCCAATCCGTCTGTCTGTTTCAGACAGACCCAGAAGTTTCCCCAGCCCATGATCTTCCAGCGCAATGTCCCCCCCCCCATCAGAGATTTGCAGGCAGATTGCCCAACGTTCTAGTCTGGTGCCTGCAACTCTGTGGTGTTGCCTGGGACAAAAGCTAGCCCAAAGCGAAGCTGCAGTGTGGGTCTGCTGAGCAGATGGACAGCAGCTTTGCTTTGGACCAGTGCCCTCAGTTTGGCCGACCCTGTCCATAGGCACTGTAGCAGGGCAGAGTTCCCAGGGTTAAGTTGTAGGGCTGTAGCGGAATGTCGCAGCGGTAGCTATTTCTGCCGGAAACAGCATTTCCGCAATTAGTGGTATGGCATGTCAGAGGCTTTCATTCCACTAGTTTCATTCTGCTACTTCCGCAGTTCCGCTAATTTCATTCCGTTACTTCCACAGGCTTCGTAAAATAGCAGAAACATGACATTTTCGCTACTACTGCCATTCTGACAGCACCACAAAATAGCAGAACAGCAGTTTTCCGACAGTTTCTGCAATTTTTTCGCAATTCCGCAATTTGCAGAATGCCGGCGGAATTAGCGGAATGTCCTCAGAAAAGCGGGCAATTCCAAAATGGTGGAATGGAATCACGGTGCGGTAACAGCTTCTGCCACATCAGCCCAAGTAAGTTGTTGCAGGCTCAGACCCCCCTTGGCTGTCACTTGCATAGGGAATCAGCAATATTACACAAGTCATATGGGAATTAGCTCAAAGTATTTAATATGTGCATACAGCCAAACCAACACTGGGCATTTTTACACACACCTTAAAGAGCTGGTCTTTCAATCTTCTGAGTTTACAAGTCAACAAGTAAGTTACGGATGCTTTCTTCACACAAACACTACCCTGAGGCAGTCTAAAGTAGCCACAGCTGTAGATGTGAGGGGCTGCCATGGAAACCAAGTGACCACAGCTGCTTGGAGTAAAGAAGTTTACCAGGAGAACTTTTTACACACAAAGGCTCTGGGGGAAGTTCTATGCAGAAGTTCAAGAGCTAGATGTTTAAGATCTGGGTGAGTGATTTAGACACACAGAAAGTTCAGGTCGTAACAGCAAACATCCAGGAGAAATGTGCGTGTAAAAACACCCACACCCTGCAGGCCTAGTTACCGTCTCTTCTGATTCAGCAGCAGTCAGGTATAATATTCAAACACCCAACATCCATAGCAGCCAGACCAGCAAGACCCTGACTCTTTGCAAGCCTTCTCCAGGCAACAGGCTCCCTCCTGTGCACAGCCTTCCCCAGTACCAGGGTCCACTCTCCTCTTTCTCTGGTTCTCCTAGCCTTCAGAACCCTGGAGAGTGTAGAGTGGAGGGTCCAGTCTCCAGGCTTCTTCCCAGCATAAAATCAGAGATGTTCCCTCCTTGGCTTCCAGGCAGACACTGCCCTGCTCTCAGTCCTGCAGCCTCTTATGAAGGCAGAGAGTTTGTGGCCAATTCTCCAGCTTTGCTGCCCTTAAAGGGACAGTGTTCTTCCCATTCTGGCTCCTTACTTCTCAGTCTGTTCCTTTCAGAGGCAGGTCTCAGGTTCTGGGCTGGTTACACCAGACCCACACACATGTGCACAGCCCTGAGCCCCCTGGTTGGCCCACTCAGCCCTCTATGAAAGGGGCAGCAGTGCTGCAGGACTTCTCCCTGCTATAGGCACTGATTTAGGATGTTCAGGAGCACCACAAGCAGGTTTTCCCAGAGCAGGTGCAGCCTGAGCTGCCTCCACATCTGGCGGGGTGCATTTAAATGAGAGTGAAGCAGGCTGGCACAGCCAGCACCAGGGCAGCTGTCTGTTTAAAAGCACCCATTCTCTCCTTAGTAGGGTATCAAATTCAGGGAACGTATGATTTAGGCCATCTTTGAATGAACAGTTAAGCCTATGTAGTTGGGACTTCTATTTTACTACTGAAGCTTTCACACAAACAGAGCACTAAACTGATATCATACAGGAGTATTATTATTATTATTATTATTATTAACAAACATTTATATAGCGCCAGCAGTGTACCTGGCACTTTACAAAGTAATAAAATAGACATGGTCTAACATTCATGAAGATGCGAGGTCTCAAGTGCACGTGCTTGGCTTGGTTACAATGAGAATGACAGCAGGCAGGTCCATGTTGAAAGGATAAGGGTAAAGGAGTAGGAAGTAAGGGATTTGTTCTCCTGAAAAATCAGGAGTATATATTAACTCTTGGTTTACATTTCAAAGTAACTGTTTTTATGAACACTTATCAGCATGAGGGTGGTGACTGGTGACCATGATTGTTACATCTCATCTAGGGGGGAAAATGACAAAGTACTACTTCAGTGTACGTTATTTGTCTGAAAGCTATTAAAGTGGTGTAGTCAGTTCAATGTAATTAAATCAGTGTAGTTACTTTGGTGATTTAAATTGTTTGCCTGAACACTACTGAAGTGGAGTAACTACTTTGATTTAATTAAAGTAATTGTTTCAGTTTACCTCTGTTCATCAGAACATGGTCTTAGAGTCAAAAGTCAGCTAAATTATTACCATATTGGAAATTTGTTACACCCTACAGAGTGATAATAGCATGGATGGGAATTTCGGATTAGGTCAGAAATGAATCAACCCCAAAATAGATGATTTGGTTCTCCCAAAATGTCAGTTCTTGATTCAGTTTTTGGAGATTCAGGGGTTTTTTGCATTGATTTTTCCAATTTTTTCCCCCAATGCAAAACAAAAACTGGGGGAAAAAATCAATGCAAAAAATCCAAATCTGAAACCAGATCGAAAACAGAAATTCCCAGAGCACCAAATCAGAAAAAAACCCTGAATCCAAAATTTGCCCCAGAGTTCCATCCCTTAATAGATAGGTAGGAAATGTTTAGAATGATTTTATTACCTCTCTCCTTGCTGAAACCCAGCATAACAGCTACGAGGGGAAGTTTTTGACAAGTGTAATAAGAACAGCCATTTTTTCAGCACTTGTGATTGGATGGAAATAGAAAACTAGACTAAGATTGCCAGAGCAGAAGAAGACCACGCTTCTGGAACTTCTTGGTGCTTGTCATTCCTGAACTTCTGGCAGGTTATGTATCATGATGCCATCTCTGACATCTCCCTCCTTTTTGACAGGGACAGTGACAGTTTTTTCTTGTCTCTTTTCAATGAGATGTCTATTATGAACTCTGACAGTTTGAGGAAATATCTGTCTCACTTTCTTTCATTTAGGACACTGGAGAAGGAAGTGTGATCAAAAGGCAAAGGGATTCTTTGCTCACTGAATTGTTGTCTCAAGTGATATAGAAGGAACTGCTGCCAATAGTAAAAATAAAAGTAAACTCCCCCAGCAACCACAAACAGCTGTATTTTTTTTTTTAAAGTCTAAAAACGATGTATCAGGCATCTCAAAAGATCATGAGCTTGGCTTTAAAACATTAGAATCTTCAGCCATGAGGGATTTAAACAAATAAAACAAACAAACAAACAAACAAACTTACTTTTTAAAACAAAAAACAAAAATCTTGTGATTCTGCACCTCCCCTTCTTGCCAAGTGGAGCATGAAGTGATAGACAGATTTTTCCATTTTTTCCCCCTGATCCAAGGACAGTGGGGCTGATGCTAAGTCCTGTGCGCTTTGTGCCTGCATGTCGCACGCAAACATCACACATCCACTTTACAGCAAGCACTATGATGTACTTGCAAACTGCGCGCAGGTTGCATACATGTGGGGTTTACGATTGACCCCCATTGTCTGGGCAATTGAACATCACTCTATGGGTGTTTATAAATAAGACAAATAGCCTGCTGGAATGTGTTTTCAGTCTGTGCAGCCCGACTCACCCCCACTCACATGTTTTTTTTGCATGTAGAGCCAGTGGCGACCCTTGCCTGAGGGCACCTGGGGCAGTGCCCTAATCCCTCTCTCCCCCATCCCCCCGGGTGCCACTGACAAAGCGCTCACTGACTGAGCACTCTGTCTCTGCTGGCTGAAATTCACATCAGAGCGCCGCGCTCCTCTGACTGCTGCAGCGCTCTGATGTCAATTTCAGCCGGCAGAGACAGGGCGCTCACTCAGTGAGTGCTCTGTCTGGAGTCCCAGAAGGAACAAACTTGAACTGAATGCGCGCCGGGCAGTTGAGCGTTCAGTCCAAGCGCACCGCTGGGAAATGAAATTTCCCGCTTGCGGCAGCCTTGCATTGAGCCCTATGAGCTCAATGCAAAGCCTCACCTGCGCGTTCACTGGAGGCGCTCGGCGTTGAGCTGTGCTGCGGCATGCATGCTTGAACTGACACAGTTGAGCATGCATGTCACAGTACAGTTCGCCGCCGAGCACCTCCACTGAACCCTGAACTAAACTGCCTGGTGCCTGCCTGCAATGGTGAGTAAACACAGGGGGGGGGGAGACTTGGGGAGAGAGACTGGGGGCCT
>QEPC01014717.1:0-23131 GCA_003113815.1 Sphenodon punctatus | reverse complement strand
GCTGATGGAGGCGGACGATTGGCCGCTGCAGTCGGGAACCCGCTGATGTCCCCTGCCCCTGACTGAGATCATCCACCCGCACCAACTTAAAATGCGCCCAGACTGAGGATTCTTTGCCCCCTCCTGCCTTCTGGTCCACACCGGCTGATGCACCGCTGCCAGCGCTGCTGGGAGGGGCAGAACATGGTGGTGACACAACTCTTGGAGGAACAGTCATCTCCTCAGCTCCAGACATCTCCTCCACGGGACTAGTGTCAGCCTCTCTGTCTCCAATCAGAGTGATGTCTTGCGAAGGGGAGTACTGGGACCCTGAGGCCGATGGACTGCCCACCATGCTGCTGCCACTCTCCCTGTGCCCCATCTAGCTGCTGGGTTTGGTTTTTTTAAATAGTTTTTGTTTAAAATGTCCACTATGGAAGCCGGAATAAGAATATAAGACTTAGGCCATTTTCACATAAGACATTCACCATCCACCACTCACCCACCACCCATCCACTATACATGTTGCAGAGCTGCAGTGTTTCCCTGTAAGTGCCCTGTAACATGGGGCCTTTTCAAATGGATTGGGGGCCCCATGGGTGTGTGGGGATTGTGTGCGGTGAGTGAAGATGGGTGTGGGGCTGTTCCCACGGGTGCAAACCCATCTCCACCCACAGAGGCACCTCCATTTTCCCCAATGCCTCCATGTGTGGGTGATGGGTGGAACGTGGGAGCACGCACACACCTCCACCCATCTGCTGTGGCATTCCCACGGGCACCCTCCACCCATCTTCACACAGGGAAACTGCATGAAGATGGGTGGAGGCATCTCGTGTGAAAAGGCCCATACAAACAAGGAAATACAAGACTTGGGCCCTTTTCAAACGGGCCGCGGTGGGTGGGGATGGGTGTGCATCCAGAGTGGGTGTGTGCCTGTCCCACGGGTGCACAGCCATCTTCACGCATGGGAGAAACCAGCGTTGGAGCCCATTACTCCATGCATGGGTGGTGGTGAGTGTAGATGGGTGGAGCGCGGCAGCACGCACGCACCCCCACCCACCACGGGCATAATTCCTACAGACGACCCCCCCACCGCGTTTGCACAGGTGCCCCACCACCACCACACGTGTGTGGTGCAAGGGGGGCGGGGCGTGTGAAAATGCCCTTGGTGAAAATTTCACAACTGAGCTTTTTCAAATTCAAACTTCAAATTTGATTAGAATTTTTAAATATGACAAATGTGATAAATTTAAAGTCCAACATGAATATTTGTTTTAGCCTTAGAGGATGGGGATTTCACTCTGTGTATTTACAGTAATATTACATTGATGACATCATCAAAAGTTAATTTACATCACTTCCTATCCTAGGTTTGATTTTTGCGGTATCGTGCCACAAATCGCAGAAAGGATGTCATTTTAAACAGCCTCCCTGTTGATATCTGCAACAATTGTATGAAATTTGTAAATAACGTAGTGACACGTTTACATTTCTGAAGGCCTGAGCAATTCCAGTGAGCAAACCTAAAAAGAAAATGAATTCTATAAAGCTTTCCTGTAAAATTACAAAATCCTAGAAGTTTTGAAGGGAGACAGTTCTGAAACCTTTAAAAGAATTAATAAATACACTTTTATTTGGTTTAGCAAATACTAACTATGTAACAGCCCCTCTATATCCATTTCCTAACTGAACTGGCAAAGACTGGAAGATGACAACATCAAACCGTTAAGCATACCTGATAGGACTGGCACCTCTCCACGCTTTACCTAGAGACGCCAGGGTTCTTTGACCCAGAATCTCCAGGTTGTGGGGAAAGCCCCAATTTCTCTGAGTTAACTAGGAATACCCAAGACTAACACTGTTAATAGGGGATTCTTGGGACAGAATAGGGTGGTCACATTAGCATAGCCTAGGGACTTTCGCAACCCCTTTCCAGTGTGACCCCATTCCTACAAGGGACACCCTAATTTCTCTAGGACAGTCAGGGGCACTCCCGGCAACTCAGAGAAATCGAGGCTTCTGGTAGCAGAAGGAGACTACTCTGTTAGAAAGGAGGTGGGCCACAGGGACTTTCTGGCCTGGGCCCACCCCTACAGAGCATCACAATATCAGGCCACTAAGGGATGGGGTTATGTCAGAAAGAGGTATGGCAACCCTTTGCATTGCATCCTGTCCAATGTGGACCCATCCCCTGCAGAGTGTTGTAATTTCACAATACTTCACCAGAAGGGGGCGGGACAATTCTTTTGCTCTGACTGAGGTGGTAATAACCCTGTGGCCCACCCCTCTACAGAACTGAACTTGTCTCAGAATTGCCAATGGTGAGGGGCCTGTTCCAGTGAAGTTGGCTTCAAAGCTAACTATAACAGCATGAAGGCTTCCCGGGATTGCGTACCAGCAGGGTGCTGCCTAATAAGTCACTCTATTTGGGGAATCAGCAGTCTCTTTACTTATAACCCATATACAAAGTCTCTCTCATATATACACAAATCCCAGTTTTCTCACAATCTATCTCTCCATATTACAGTCTCTGGTAACACTCACAGGTTTCTCTGGGTCAGGCACACTCCCAATTCTGGCACACTACTTCAGAGTTATTCATAATCCTCTTACCCAGGCAACCCCCTTGCTCTGACTGCCTGATGGCAGATGTTACAGGTGCCTGTTCGCCACTATATGCGACAGGGTCCGCACTTGCCCACCATAAGTCATGCAGGATTAGGGCCCAGCTACTCAATAGTCTTGTTGGGAATCAGTTCTTGATGTCCATTTATTTACCAGCTCCACCACAGATCCCTATACATATGAAGTATCCAGCCCAGGCCCTCTGCTTTGGGCTATTTCCCAATCTTTTATACAAGGCTTTCACTGTCCCAGCAGATCTCTGTCTTCCTTGGATCAGGCTTCCCCAGCCCCAACTCTTCCCAGTGTTTTTGCTGCCAATTCCCCACTAGCAGTTTGGTTTTTTTTGAACCTTCTTAGCCAGACTCCAAACTCCCTTACCCTTGGCTCTGGACAGAGTTCTCCCTCCAGCTCCTGCTCTCTCAGAAGACACTTCAGCACTAAGCTGCCTTCAGGCTTAGCTTCCTAGGGCTGGCCAGTGCCACGCCCTCACACAGCTGCAGTCTCAATCAGGTGCTGTCTTCCTTCTATTGGACATCTCGTGCCGCCTCCATGCTGGTGCTAATCCCCTTCTAAAGGGCCAACAGCCCTCAAGCGCTCTGGCCTGCCACACTAACACATTATAAACCTAACCTTTTACTATCTCCTCAGGCATGGAAATAACTATGTAGTCATAGAGTCAAGCAGTTCTGATGGAGACACTCACATATATTAAGACATTCGGAGAAAATTGCCTTCAGTACAATAAATGCAATTGATTTTTCCATTACGCTAGCAATTCCTCTCAATAAATTATCGAAAATCACGTACATCAGTACATCCAGTGAGCTATTGAATATAAAATGCCTGTAATACTAGGAGATCTTTATTCTTACACAGAATAAGCATTGTGGTCAAACTGAATCCATCAAGGTCTCTCTGCAGCATGGCAAAATTAACAGTGATTTTTTTAAATAAATAAATAAATAAATAAGTAAATAATCATTAGTTTTATTGCTGTAGTAACATGATCTGGCAAGTGAGGCCTGTACACCTGAGTGAGGGCTGTACACAGTGGCAAGTACACGTGAGACCTTGGGGTTTCATGGATAGACAGTTTTTGACTGCAGGGGCAGCTAGCTTGGAATGGGGCCCTAGTGCAAGAGATGGAATGGGGCCCCTCTGTTTCCCTGTCCTAATGGCAGGGGATGAAGCTGCACCAGGGAATGTGGGACCCCCTGTATTAGGTTTGGGGGTTCTAATACAGCTGCATAACCTGTGCCTATTACAGCTATGCCCTTGCTTGGCTGGTTCAGTGCTTGTGGGAGTGATGCTGTTTCAAAATATACTTTGTCTCCATAGAATGTAGTAACTAAACCATGTGCAGCACGCCACCTTCCCCCAAGTTTTGATCCAAAGGGGGTGGTGCCATATCAGAAAGGGGCCAGCAGGGACTCTCCCATCCTTCCGCAACCCATGACTTCATCCCCTTCAGAACACTATGATATCACAATGCTGCACAAGAGGAAGGCCATCTTAGAAAGGAGGTGAAAGTGCCTCTTTGCCCCACGCATTTCCAAAGGGGGCCCTGGTTTTTTTTTGTGACCAAACTATGCTTGAATAAGCCAAAGAAAACAGAGCTTCATTTGGAACTCAGTGATGATGCCCCAAAACCCAGAGACTTCAGGTCAGATCTGAAGGGATGGTAAACCTTGCTACATGCTATACTTCCAACATACTGTTACATGGACCCCTGGTCCCCCCAAGAATGGAGGTACCACCCCCTTGTGATAGCCAACTGTCTTGGACCCGGGGGTCAGCAAAATCCACAGGGGTAACCAAGGCCAAGAAGGCTTGGGGTAAAAAACCTACACTGGATGCAAGAGGAAGGGGGGGGGAACATGGAAAATAAGTATCAGGCCCAGCCACCATAGCTCCTAGCAAAAAGGGACCACTCATGGAAAGATACCAGCCTAAGGCTGAGAAACAGATTGGAAGGGAGAGCCCTCTGAATAAAGAATGGGGTCGTTAAGGAGAAGGGCTCACCCTGTTGTAACAAGGAACTGGTAGCCATGACTCAGTACAGAAACCCCCCAATCTCTGCATTCCCCAAGAGAAACCAGACACACACCCATTGTACCCTAAAGACCGTCGTTAGCCTTACCTCCCCTCCCTGCGTCTTCTGTTTATAGTTTCCCCCTGTGACAAAGATATCTTGGGCATCTAGTATATGCCCTCTTTGTCATGGAAGTAACCTCCCCTCGTTAGCCCATTGTACACCCCAAACGACCCTTCATAGCCTCCCAAACTCCTTTGTCTGCACCCTTTAACTGCCCCTGGTTTTTCCCCTCCCTCTCTGAGAAATCTTGGGACCCAGATACGTGCAGGTCACACTCTGTGCGTGTCTGAGTTAAGATTTCTTCCAGACTCTGCTCTGCCCTTTCTTTCTTCCTCCATCCCCTGAACTCCGCTGGATCAACAGGCAAGGAAAGGTAACCGCAGGTCCAGACTTTCCCAGCCAACTGGGGAAGCCCTCTTTCTCCCTGTCTCTTTCTCTCTCCCTGTTGCATTCTCTTGCTCCCCCTCGCTGACTCAACAGCGGAACACCCCCCTCTTCTCTTACAATCCCCGCAATCCGTTTGTGTTTTCCCCTTGTTAAATGCCCCCAGCCAGACCGGGGCTGTGTTTCTCTGTTTTAGATACCAATAAACTTGTTGTTCTTGGATACCTGTCTCTCTCTGTCTCTCTCTCTCTCTTTCTATTTGGGGAGGGTACATAACCTGCCAGTAGCGCGTATTGTCCTCAGCTTGATCCCTTGAACACGAGGGCCCCCCCTAATTTGGCTAACTCTCCTAAATTTAAAGATCAAGCAGATATTGGGGAACTGACCCCCCAATAATCTCATGTGGCAGGGGGTCTCATGTTAACAATACCACTGCGATGCTTTTTTGCTGCAGGTTGCTAGGAGAAGCAAACTACCCAGAGTGGGGTACTAGATAGGGGTGTACAGCAGGAGCATTGTTTGTTTTCATTTACAAAAACTCAGATTTTCATGGGGAGTTTTTTTTGTTGTTGTTGTTGTCTTTTTCAAATTTTTTTAGTACCATTTTATTTTGTTCAATCCAAAATATATCAACCAATACAACTTCAAACATATACAACACTTAAAACCCCTCCATCACACCCCCCTTGGGATTAAGTGAGTTCCAGGTCTTAGTGTATGTCTCTTTGATAATCTTTACATGTAATAGTCAAATAAATATGCACTTTGATCTTCAGGTAGGTTCGTTTTGTCCATTATACAGACGCAGGGGAACCATTTTGCCGTGTATGCCTTCTTTTTATCCAGTAGGGTTGCTGATATTTTTTCCATAGATAGGTGGTACCACAATCTGTTCATCCATTCACCTTCCCTTAGCGTTTTGGTGTCCTTCCAATGAAGAGCGATGACCTTTTTTGCTGCTTGTATCAAGGCAGAACATGAGTCTTTATGCCTTTGCAGTACTTTTACCACTGGAAACAATCCCAGAAGTGCAATTTCTGGTTTATAAGTTATGGTAAGTTTTGTCATTTCCTCCATTTTTTCCCATACTCTGCGCCATAGGGGTTGTACCCTGTCACAAGTCCACCAACAGTGTATGCATGTCCCTTGCTCTCCACACTCCCTCCAACATCCCCCTCCCTCGTTGCCTTCCACATGCCTGAATTGCATGGGGGTCATGTAAAATCTGTTTACAAGTTTAATCTGGCATTCTTTAATTTCTAGCGAGTAAGCACTCTTATGCATATCAAACCTCCTCCAAGGCTCTATATATTCTTGCTAATCTCCCCTTGATTGCATTATGTTCGAGGAGGATTCTTTCTATTGCTGTTGCTTCCCTTGAATAATTTGCTGTCCTGTTCTGGTATGTTATTGCGTGCTTTTATTGCACGTATTCATATGGGTTAACTCTGGTTTCTAATTTGACTTCTAACTCCTCCTTGCTAACTATGTCTTTTCCTCTTATGACCTGCATGATTTTGACTAGCCCCTTTTGTTGTAGCTTTTCCCTTAGGTGCATCGCCTGCTGTTGATTTTGGAGGTTGAGGAGATCTATAGGTGACTATGGAACTTGGGTTTTGTCTGGTTTTTGCTTTTTGATTAGTTTCTGCCAATTTGTCCAGGTAGCCCACGCGAAAGGGTGGGCCTCCCATAGTTTTTTCTCCGGGGTCCCTTCGTCTGCTATGATGTTTTTTAGCTCTATCTGGACCAGCATAGTCGGCTCTATATCCGCCCATTTCACTGTTTTGGGCTGGTAGTACCAGTTATTTATTGGTCCCAAGCATGCCGCTCTATAATATAGTCTATATAATATAGACTATATAATATAGTCAGGAAGGTTAATGCCCCTCTTATCGGTGGGTCTTCTTAACATCTATCTATTTATGCGTGGCTTGTGATTTTTCCATATGATCTTTGCCATTAGTTTGTTGCAGGCTTTAAAGAATGATTCTGGCATCTGGATGGGCAGGGCTATTAACTTATAAATAATCTTGGGGAGCAGTATCATTTTAAACAGGTTTACTCTTCCCAACAAAGAGCAGGGTAAATCTTTCCACTCTGAGGCTTCCCTGCTTAATTGCTGTGGTAAGTTTAGGAAATTTTCTTTGTATAGTTGACTTAGATGGATTGGAATTTTAATGCCTAAGTATTTTACTCCTTGCGTTTCTTCAGGGTATGGTAGGACTTTCTTTATGGCCTGTCATTGTTCGTTGCTGCTACCAAATATAATTGCATTAGATTGTTTTTCATTTATTTTGTATCCTGAAATGATACCAAACTCTTGTATCAGGTTTGCTAACAGTAAGATGGAGTTTACTGGGTTTCCCACAAATAGTACCATGTCGTCTGCGTACATGACTATTTTGTGTTCTATTTTATTTATGTGGATTCCTGCTATTTTCTTCTCTTGTCTTATTGCAATCGCCAGGGCCTCTAGCATCAGGTCAAACAGCAGGGGAAACAGTGGGCAACCCTGCCTCATGCCCCTTTCTAGCTGGAATGCCTCTGTCTGTGAGTTATTTATTATCAGTTTAGATATTGATTCTTTGTATATTGAATCTACACACCATGCAAATGCTCCTTGGAATCCCATTTTTCCCATTATCTGCTTTAGGCACCCTATTTCCATTCTATCAAAAGCTTTCTCCGCATCGAGAAGAATTATGGCTGCTGGTTCTTGTGTTCTGCTCAGGTAGTGAATGATATTTATCATTCTGCGTACATTATCTGAGCCCTGTCTTGTTGGTATGAACCCCACCTGATCCGGGTCTATTAGTAGGACACTATTATACCTGCTAGTCTGTTCGCTAGGGCCTTGGAGAAGATTTTGAAATCTACGTTTAGTAATGAGATCGGTCTATAATTTTTGCATCTGTCTGTTGGTCTATCAGGCTTAGGAATCAGTGTGACATTTGCTTCATAAAAGGTTTTGGGGAGTTTACCTAGTTTTAAAATTTCATTATATGTCTCTACCAGCTGAGGGACAACTATTTTTGCTGTTTTTTTATAAAATTCTGCAAGGAGTCCGTCAGGTCCTTCTGCTTTGTTGTTCGCTGGCCCTTTGATGACCCCCCTCAATTTCTTTCCCCTGCAGTGGGCTGTTTAAGTAATCAATTTGGCCTCTATTTAGTTTAGGGAAGTTATATTTATCTAAGAAGGCTTTTATTTTTCCAGGGTCTGGCTTGGAGGAAAAATAGTTTTTGATAGTATTCTAAGAATATTTCCCGGATTTCCTTGTCCTTTGTAGTTCTGGACCCATCCGGAAGCTGGAGTAATGTTATGTGAGACTTTTTCTGCTGTTTTTTAACCAACCTCGCTAGTGTTTTGCCTATTCTATTACTGTAGGTAAAATAAAAGCCTTTAATTTGCTTCAGTTGTGCTGTGGTTTTTTCAATTTCCTGTAAGTTTATTTGTTCCTTACGTTGCACTATTTTTCTGGCTGTTTTATTTAAGGGGTTACTTTTGTTGAGAGTCTGCAATGCTTTTAGTTCCCTATATTGCTCTTTTAGGAGTTCTCTGTTTTGTTTACATAGTTTAGCTTTTAATGCTATCATTCCCCCCCCCCTTATCACCACTTTGGTAGCTTCCCATAAGGTTCCTTGTGCATCCACAGATCCCTTGTTTAATTCAAAGTAGTCTTTTAGAGCTTCCTGAGTTTGCTCCAAGAAAAGCTGTTTTTTCAACCATCCCCTTGAGAGCTACCAAGTGGGTTTATGAGTTGTTTGTGTCTGGTCTCCCCATTGTATTTTTGTGATTACTGCATCATGATCTGACAGGGTGTTGGACTTGATTTATCATTCTCTGCTCCTATGTGCTTCCCCTTTATCTAGGAAGGAGTAATCTATTCTTCTATATGTATTGTGGGCTGCTGAGTAAAAAATATAGTCCTGTCACTCAGATTGTGCATCCTCCATATGTCTACAAGAGTATGTATTTCTAGTAAGCTTCCCAGATTTCTTTGCCAGTTTTTTAGCTTTTTACTTTTAGAGTGGTCTTGTTCAGCCCAGCACGCATTCAAGTCCCCTTGTATTATTTCTATTCCTTTTGTGTATTTTTCTATTAGGGGCATCACTTTTCTAATAAATTCGTAAGTGTCCTCATTGGGGGCATATATAGTCATTAATGTTTGCCTTCTAGCGTTCCCACTACTATTAAGAGTCTTCCCTCCTTATCTCTATATATTTGGTCCAACGTAAAGGACCGGGAGGCCTTAATTCCAATTAGTACCCCTGCCTTTTTTGCTTGTAGGTTGCCTGCTGTGAACATCTCCCCAGAATATTTATCCTTGAATCTGAAGCTATCTGCTTCTTTTAAATGAGTTTCCTGTAAAAAAAACAAAAAACAGATATCTACTCCTGTCTCTCTGATCCAACTCTTGACTCTCCTATGCTTGATTGGTTCATTTAGCCCTTTAACATTAAGGGACATAGTTTTAATCATTTCTGCCATGTCTTCTGTATCTCGTTTCTTGTGCTCACTATTTTCCTGTTTAAATGAATTTTCCTGAATCCCCCCCAATAACTTTAGACTTATATACAACACAATAACTCCTCTCCCAATTCTTTGCGGAATCCATGTCCCTTTTCCCCCTCTTTATAGAGCTCTCCCAGTCTCTTTTCTGTTTCATTTTTCCTCTAATATAACTGCTCTCCCTCTCTACTCCTCTTCCCTTCCCCTCCCACCATTTGTAGGGGCTTCTGCCCAGACTATATTCTTTTTGTTAGTTTAGCCGCTTATCCTTTTGCATTTTAAAATCCATCTCTTATCAATATTAAGTCAACCTCTTCAATCTTTTAACAACCTCTATAACCTTTTCTAAAACATTTTACAGCATTTTTAAAAAAAACCTCTTTTCCATTAACATTGTTAACCTCATATGTTGTCTCCTCAGTTGTTTTCCTTTTCAGGTAGGGGTTTCTTGCTCTCACCCCTGCTTTTGTAGAAAACCTTCCAACTCGTTTGGTTCTGTGAAAATTTTTCTTTTTCCCCTCCACATTATTGTCATTCTAGCCGGAAATCAAATCTGGGGGTTTAGTTCCATTTGGTTAAGTTCCACAAAGTATTTTGCCCACTTCCTTCTTCTAATCATTGTTTCTCCTGCATAATCAGGGAAAAACCTTATTTTATGCCCGTTGTATTCCATTGTTTTTTTACCTCTTGCCAGTCTTAAGATCTTTTCTTTATGCTGAAATTCCAGAATCTTCATGATTATGGCTCTGGGGGGATCGCCTTCCTTTGGTTTGGGTCTAGTAGCTCTGTGGGCCCTTTCAATGTTGGGCTTATGAATACTAGGCTCCTCTGGGAACAGATGCTCCAGTAGTTTCCATACAAACTGTATGATGTTTCTCCCTTCTAGATCCTCAGGAACCCCCACGAGCCTTAGGTTGGACCTTCTGGCCCTATTTTCTAGGTCCTCACATCTCGCCTCTAGCGCTTTAATAGTCTCGTTTGTTTTGGCTTGCTGGTCCTGGCTGTTTAATACACTATCTTCAATAGCTGAAATTCTATTTTCAGTGCTTTCTACTCTTTTTGCTAAGGCCTCAGTTTTATTTCTGACTTGGTGCTCTGCCTGCTGCAAATTTATTATGTCCATCATGAGTTTTTCTCTGGCAGCATCAGCAGTGACCATACCAGTCTTTATTTCAGCCAGTGCCTTCAGGATTTTATCCTCTCTAGTGGAATCCATCCCCCCTCTCTCCATACCTTGTTCTTCCTCCATGTCGGAGGCTGCAGCCGCCATTTTAGGCCCTTGATCTTGCCATGGGGGGAGGGGTGCTGCCGACTTTGCCAGTCAGAATTTGTCCACTCCAGGGGCTCTGCTTTTGGGCTCCTGGTTGCCCTTCATTCTCCCCATAACTTCTGGTTATTCACAGGGCTGTTTAGAGGAGGTTTGGGGGGGGTTAAAGCTTTTTGGTGGCGCGGGGAGTGGAGCTGCGGGACCTCGCACCTACCCTCATTCGCGCATGCGCAGTCCTTTTCTTTTTCATTTATTTTTATTAAAATAATCTTAAACAATACAAAGAAATCACTGTGCATGAGCAAAATGGCCACTAGGCCATTCTGCACTTGTATACCTTTTTTCAAAGTGGTGCTGACACTGCCTGTGTCAATTTGGGAATGGAATGCACATGTGCAGAATGGTCTGGTAGCCATTTTGAAAAGGTGCAGTGGGTTGTTCTTTTTTTCAATTTTTTTTTCAATTGATTTTTTTATTCACATATAATTGTTACATAAATCAATAACTGCATATAACAGTTTGTTACATATAAGCAGAGAGAAAGAAAGAAAAGAGAAAAGTGTGTGGGGAAAAAATAAAATTAAAAATGAAACATATTTTTTAATTCACTGCACATACGCAAAATGGTCGCTGGGGCCATTCTGCACATGTGCTGATTTTTTAAATTTTTTTAATTTTATTTGGATAATAAGATGAAAATATTGTTTTCCATAACAGAATGGGCACTTTTTTCTTCATTTTCATCCATTTTCATGACCCTTGTCTATTATTTTCATATTTTAATTACTAAAATGAATGGGGTTTCATTTTTTTAGTCATTAAAAAAACAAAAACCAATTGCACACCCCTAGTACTATAGACTGAGCCAATGTGTCTCAGTCAAAGACCACTTACTTTTTGCTGGTTAATTTAACCCATCTAGAAATTGCCAACACTAACAATTCCCCAATTCTAGTCTAGTGCTGGTGCAGTTGCATATATGGAAGACGTGCTGGTTTCAACAGGGCACCAGAACAAGTCATGTCATGTGATCCTGTACAATATGGACATCGTATCTATTAGGAATCCTGTACCCCAAAAAATTATGTTGCAAGTTTTCTCTGTTGCTAGATGCCTAATCATGTGTTCCTTGAACAAAGCAAGTGGGTACTGGAGGCCAGCTGGCCATTGAGACTGACTTCTCCTACCATCTTCCCTTAGTGAACTATCAAGCCTCTGAAGGAGCTACCACTGTCACAGGAAGTCACCAAGATGTAAGCCAAACATAAGGCCAGGTATAAGTTTCAAGTGGGAATTTAGCTCCAAGAATGGTGGTCTCTAGGATAGGACTGGATTATGATTTAGGTTTAATTTTGATGTTTGAGTGTTTTATAGTTCAGGGCTTGATTTACTTCCAGCAGCAGCTGGTAGCCAGGAAACCAGAACCTCATATTGAGAAAACGACACTATCAAATGAGATCCACCTGCCTAGGATGAGACAAGGGTGAAGGATGTCCCTGCCTGCTGCTCTGGAGCTCACTGATAGCAGGATTCTTTGCTGTTTCTTGTAGCGTCACCACCTGCGCATGTGTGAGCACATGCACACATACTGACGGTTGCACCCCCTTACTCACACAGAGGGTTGCACCCCTTCAGACACGCACAAGCTGCATCCCCCTGCTTGCTTACTTCCCAAACAAGTATAACAGCTACCAGATTTTTTCCCCTTAAAAATGGTCCCAAAATTTTGAGACACAAAGAACACAAATAATTGGCCCTGAAAGCAGAATAAAATCAGTAATTCAAAATTTGCCCCCCTTACACATCGTGTACCCCACTCCTGATCTTCTTACTTAATTTATAACCTGCTCTTTTCTTTTCAGTTTATGCATCTATCACAGTGTTTGCATTTTGGTGGTTCCTAACAGATTTTTGTNAAAATTGCCTTCAGTACAATAAATGCAATTGATTTTTCCATTACGCTAGCAATTCCTCTCAATAAATTATCGAAAATCACGTACATCAGTACATCCAGTGAGCTATTGAATATAAAATGCCTGTAATACTAGGAGATCTTTATTCTTACACAGAATAAGCATTGTGGTCAAACTGAATCCATCAAGGTCTCTCTGCAGCATGGCAAAATTAACAGTGATTTTTTTAAATAAATAAATAAATAAATAAATAAATAATCATTAGTTTTATTGCTGTAGTAACATGATCTGGCAAGTGAGGCCTGTACACCTGAGTGAGGGCTGTACACAGTGGCAAGTACACGTGAGACCTTGGGGTTTCATGGATAGACAGTTTTTGACTGCAGGGGCAGCTAGCTTGGAATGGGGCCCTAGTGCAAGAGATGGAATGGGGCCCCTCTGTTTCCCTGTCCTAATGGCAGGGGATGAAGCTGCACCAGGGAATGTGGGACCCCCTGTATTAGGTTTGGGGGTTCTAATACAGCTGCATAACCTGTGCCTATTACAGCTATGCCCTTGCTTGGCTGGTTCAGTGCTTGTGGGAGTGATGCTGTTTCAAAATATACTTTGTCTCCATAGAATGTAGTAACTAAACCATGTGCAGCACGCCACCTTCCCCCAAGTTTTGATCCAAAGGGGGTGGTGCCATATCAGAAAGGGGCCAGCAGGGACTCTCCCATCCTTCCGCAACCCATGACTTCATCCCCTTCAGAACACTATGATATCACAATGCTGCACAAGAGGAAGGCCATCTTAGAAAGGAGGTGAAAGTGCCTCTTTGCCCCACGCATTTCCAAAGGGGGCCCTGTTTTTTTTGTGTGACCAAACTATGCTTGAATAAGCCAAAGAAAACAGAGCTTCATTTGGAACTCAGTGATGATGCCCCAAAACCCAGAGACTTCAGGTCAGATCTGAAGGGATGGTAAACCTTGCTACATGCTATACTTCCAACATACTGTTACATGGACCCCTGGTCCCCCCAAGAATGGAGGTACCACCCCCCTTGTGATAGCCAACTGTCTTGGACCCGGGGGTCAGCAAAATCCACAGGGGTAACCAAGGCCAAGAAGGCTTGGGGTAAAAAACCTACACTGGATGCAAGAGGAAGGGGGAGGGGGACATGGAAAATAAGTATCAGGCCCAGCCACCATAGCTCCTAGCAAAAAGGGACCACTCATGGAAAGATACCAGCCTAAGGCTGAGAAACAGATTGGAAGGGAGAGCCCTCTGAATAAAGAATGGGGTCGTTAAGGAGAAGGGCTCACCCTGTTGTAACAAGGAACTGGTAGGCATGACTCAATACAGAAACCCCCCAATCTCTGCATTCCCCAAGAGAAACCAGACACACACCCATTGTACCCTAAAGACCGTCGTTAGCCTTACCTCCCCTCCCTGCGTCTTCTGTTTATAGTTTCCCCCTGTGACAAAGATATCTTGGGCATCTAGTATATGCCCTCTTTGTCATGGAAGTAACCTCCCCTCGTTAGCCCATTGTACACCCCAAACGACCCTTCATAGCCTCCCAAACTCCTTTGTCTGCACCCTTTAACTGCCCCTGGTTTTTCCCCTCCCTCTCTGAGAAATCTTGGGACCCAGATACGTGCAGGTCACACTCTGTGCGTGTCTGAGCTAAGATTTCTTCCAGACTCTGCTCTGCCCTTTCTTTCTTCCTCCATCCCCTGAACTCCGCTGGATCAACAGGCAAGGAAAGGTAACCGCAGGTCCAGACTTTCCCAGCCAACTGGGGAAGCCCTATTTCTCCCTCTCTCTTTCTCTCTCCCTGTTGCGTTCTCTTGCTCCCCCTCGCTGACTCAACACCGGAACCCCCCCCTCTTCTCTTACAATCCCCGCAATCCGTTTGTGTTTTCCCCTTGTTAAATGCCCCCATCCAGACCGGGGCTGTGTTTCTCTGTTTTAGATACCAATAAACTTGTTGTTCTTGGATACCTGTCTCTCTCTCTCTCTCTCTTTCTATTTGGGGAGAGTACATAACCTGCCAGTAGCACGTATTGTCCTCAGCTTGATCCCTTGAACACGAGGGCCCCCCCTAATTTGACTAACTCTCCTAAATTTAAAGATCAAGCAGATATTGGGGAACTGACCCCCCAATAATCTCATGTGGCAGGGGGTCTCATGTTAACAATACCACTGCGATGCTTTTTTGCTGCAGGTTGCTAGGAGAAACAAACTACCCAGAGTGGGGTACTAGATAGGGGTGTACAGCAGGAGCATTGTTTGTTTTCATTTACAAAAACTCGGATTTTCATGGGGAGTTTTTTTTGTTGTTGTTGTCTTTTTCAATTTTTTTTAGTACCATTTTATTTTGTTCAATCCAAAATATATCAACCAATACAACTTCAAACATATACAACACTTAAAACCCCTCCATCACCCCCCCCTTGGGATTAAGTGAGTTCCAGGTCTTAGTGTATGTCTCTTTGATAATCTTTACATGTAATAGTCAAATAAATATGCACGTTGGTCTTCAGGTAGGTTCGTTTTGTCCATTATACAGACGCAGAGGAACCATTTTGCCATGTATGCCTTCTTTTTATCCAGTAGGGTTGCTGATATTTTTTCCATAGATAGGTGGTACCACAATCTGTTCATCCATTCACCTTCCCTTAGCGTTTTGGTGTCCTTCCAATGAAGAGCGATGACCTTTTTTGCTGCTTGTATCAAGGCAGAACATGAGTCTTTATGCCTTTGCAGTACTTTTACCACTGGAAACAATCCCAGAAGTGCAATTTCTGGTTTATAAGTTATGGTAAGTTTTGTCATTTCCTCCATTTTTTCCCATACTCTGCGCCATAGGGGTTGTACCCTGTCACAAGTCCACCAACAGTGTATGCATGTCCCTTGCTCTCCACACTCCCTCCAACATCCCCCTCCCTCGTTGCCTTCCACATGCCTGAATTGCATGGGGGTCATGTAAAATCTGTTTACAAGTTTAATCTGGCATTCTTTAATTTCTAGCGAGTAAGCACTCTTATGCATATCAAACCTCCTTCAAGGCTCTATATATTCTTGCTAATCTCCCCTTGATTGCATTATGTTCGAGGAGGATTCTTTCTATTGCTGTTGCTTCCCTTGAATAATTTGCTGTCCTGTTATGGTATGTTATTGCGTGCTTTTATTGCATGTATTCATATGGGTTAACTCTGGTTTCTAATTTGACTTCTAACTCCTCCTTGCTAACTATGTCTTTTCCTCTTATGACCTGCATGATTTTGACTAGCCCCTTTTGTTGTAGCTTTTCCCTTAGGTGCATCACCTGCTGTTGATTTTGGAGGTTGAGGAGATCTATAGGTGACTATGGAACTTGGGTTTTGTCTGGTTTTTGCTTTTTGATTAGTTTCTGCCAATTTGTCCAGGTAGCCCACGCGAAAGGGTGGGCCTCCCATAGTTTTTTCTCCGGGGTCCCTTCGTCTGCTATGATGTTTTTTAGCTCTATCTTGACCAGCATAGTCGGCTCTATATCCTCCCATTTCACTGTTTTGGGCTGGTAGTACCAGTTATTTATTGGTCGCAAGCATGCCGCTCTATAATATAGTCTATATAATATAGACTATATAATATAGTCAGGAAGGTTAATGCCCCTCTTATCGGTGGGTCTTCTTAACGTCTATCTATTTATGCGTGGCTTGTGATTTTTCCATATGATCTTTGCCATTAGTTTGTTGCAAGCTTTAAAGAATGATTCTGGCATCTGGATGGGCAGGGCTATTAACTTATAAATAATCTTGGGGAGCAGTATCATTTTAAATAGGTTTACTCTTCCCAACAAAGAGCAGGGTAAATCTTTCCACTCTGAGGCTTCCCTGCTTAATTGCTGTGGTAAGTTTAGGAAATTTTCTTTGTATAGTTGACTTAGATGGATTGGAATTTTAATGCCTAAATATTTTACTCCTTGCGTTTCTTCAGGGTATGGTAGGACTTTCTTTATGGCCTGTCATTGTTCGTTGCTGCTACCAAATATAATTGCATTAGATTGTTTTTCATTTATTTTGTATCCTGAAATGATACCAAACTCTTGTATCAGGTTTGCTAACAGTAAGATGGAGTTTACTGGGTTTCCCACAAATAGTACCATGTCGTCTGCGTACATGACTATTTTGTGTTCTATTTTATTTATGTGGATTCCTGCTATTTTCTTCTCTTGTCTTATTGCAATCGCCAGGGCCTCTAGCATCAGGTCAAACAGCAGGGGAAACAGTGGGCAACCCTGCCTCATGCCCCTTTCTAGCTGGAATGCCTCTGTCTGTGAGTTATTTATTATCAGTTTAGATATTGATTCTTTGTATATTGAATCTACACACCATGCAAATGCTCCTTGGAATCCCATTTTTCCCATTATCTGCTTTAGGCACCCTATTTCCATTCTATCAAAAGCTTTCTCCGCATCGAGAAGAATTATGGCTGCTGGTTCTTGTGTTCTGCTCAGGTAGTGAATGATATTTATCATTCTGCATACATTATCTGAGCCCTGTCTTGTTGGTATGAACCCCACCTGATCCGGGTCTATTAGTAGGACACTATTATACCTGCTAGTCTGTTCGCTAGGGCCTTGGAGAAGATTTTGAAATCTACGTTTAGTAATGAGATCGGTCTATAATTTTTGCATCTGTCTGTTGGTCTATCAGGCTTAGGAATCAGTGTGACATTTGCTTCATAAAAGGTTTTGGGGAGTTTACCTAGTTTTAAAATTTCATTATATGTCTCTACCAGCTGAGGGACAACTATTTTTGCTGTTTTTTTATAAAATTCTGCAAGGAGTCCGTCAGGTCCTTCTGCTTTGTTGTTCGCTGGCCCTTTGATGACCCCCCTCAATTTCTTTCCCCTGCAGTGGGCTGTTTAAGTAATCAATTTGGCCTCTATTTAGTTTAGGGAAGTTATATTTATCTAAGAAGGCTTTTATTTTTCCAGGGTCTGGCTTGGAGGAAAAATAGTTTTTGATAGTATTCTAAGAATATTTCCCGGATTTCCTTGTCCTTTGTAGTTCTGGACCCATCCGGAAGCTGGAGTAATGTTATGTGAGACTTTTTCTGCTGTTTTTTAACCAACCTCGCTAGTGTTTTGCCTATTCTATTACTGTAGGTAAAATAAAAGCCTTTAATTTGCTTCAGTTGTGCTGTGGTTTTTTCAATTTCCTGTAAGTTTATTTGTTCCTTACGTTGCACTATTTTTCTGGCTGTTTTATTTAAGGGGTTACTTTTGTTGAGAGTCTGCAATGCTTTTAGTTCCCTATATTGCTCTTTTAGGAGTTCTCTGTTTTGTTTACATAGTTTAGCTTTTAATGCTATCATTCCCCCCCCCCTTATCACCACTTTGGTAGCTTCCCATAAGGTTCCTTGTGTATCCACAGATCCCTTGTTTAATTCAAAGTAGTCTTTTAGAGCTTCCTGAGTTTGCTCCAAGAAAAGCTGTTTTTTCAACCATCCCCTTGAGAGCTACCAAGTGGGTTTATGAGTTGTTTGTGTCTGGTCTCCCCATTGTATTTTTGTGATTACTGCATCATGATCTGACAGGGTGTTGGACTTGATTTATCATTCTCTGCTCCTATGTGCTTCCCCTTTATCTAGGAAGGAGTAATCTATTCTTCTATATGTATTGTGGGCTGCTGAGTAAAAAATATAGTCCTGTCACTCAGATTGTGCATCCTCCATATGTCTACAAGAGTATGTATTTCTAGTAAGCTTCCCAGATTTCTTTGCCAGTTTTTTAGCTTTTTACTTTTAGAGTGGTCTTGTTCAGCCCAGCACGCATTCAAGTCCCCTTGTATTCCTTTTGTGTATTTTTCTATTAGGGGCATCACTTTTCTAATAAATTCGTAAGTGTCCTCATTGGGGGCATATATAGTCATTAATGTTTGCCTTCTAGCGTTCCCACTACTATTAAGAGTCTTCCCCCCTTATCTCTATATATTTGGTCCAACGTAAAGGACCGGGAGGCCTTAATTCCAATTAGTACCCCTGCCTTTTTTGCTTGTAGGTTGCCTGTTGTGAACATCTCCCCAGAATATTTATCCTTGAATCTGAAGCTATCTGCTTCTTTTAAATGAGTTTCCTGTAAAAAAAACAAAAAACAGATATCTACACCTGTCTCTCTGATCCAACTCTTGACTCTCCTATGCTTGATTGGTTCATTTAGCCCTTTAACATTAAGGGACATAGTTTTAATCATTTCTGCCATGTCTTCTGTATCTCGTTTCTTGTGCTCACTATTTTCCTGTTTAAATGAATTTTCCTGAATCCCCCCCAATAACTTTAGACTTATATACAACACAATAACTCCTCTCCCAATTCTTTGCGGAATCCATGTCCCTTTTCCCCCTCTTTATAGAGCTCTCCCAGTCTCTTTTCTGTTTCATTTTTCCTCTAATATAACTGCTCTCCCTCTCTACTCCTCTTCCCTTCCCCTCCCACCATTTGTAGGGGCTTCTGCCCAGACTATATTCTTTTTGTTAGTTTAGCCGCTTATCCTTTTGCATTTTAAAATCCATCTCTTATCAATATTAAGTCAACCTCTTCAATCTTTTAACAACCTCTATAACCTTTTCTAAAACATTTTACAGATTTTTTAAAAAAAACCTCTTTTCCATTAACATTGTTAACCTCATATGTTGTCTCCTCAGTTGTTTTCCTTTTCAGGTAGGGGTTTCTTGCTCTCACCCCTGCTTTTGTAGAAAACCTTCCAACTCGTTTGGTTCTGTGAAAATTTTTCTTTTTCCCCTCCACATTATTGTCATTCTAGCCGGAAATCAAAGCTGGGGGTTTAGTTCCATTTGGTTAAGTTCCACAAAGTATTTTGCCCACTTCCTTCTTCTAATCATTGTTTCTCCCGCATAATCAGGGAAAAACCTTATTTTATGCCCATTGTATTCCATTGTTTTTTTACCTCTTGCCAGTCTTAAGATCTTTTCTTTATGCTGAAATTCCAGAATCTTCATGATTATGGCTCTGGGGGGATCGCCTTCCTTTGGTTTGGGTCTAGTAGCTCTGTGGGCCCTTTCGATGTTGGGCTTATGAATACTAGGCTCCTCTGGGAACAGATGC
The DNA here is from genome assembly GCA_003113815.1 of Sphenodon punctatus. Taxonomy (NCBI): domain Eukaryota; kingdom Metazoa; phylum Chordata; class Lepidosauria; order Sphenodontia; family Sphenodontidae; genus Sphenodon; species Sphenodon punctatus. The sequence goes on along the minus strand of QEPC01014717.1, from coordinate 3,265 downwards.
TCCAGTAGTTTCCATACAAACTGTATGATGTTTCTCCCTTCTAGATCCTCAGGAACCCCCACGAGCCTTAGGTTGGACCTTCTGGCCCTATTTTCTAGGTCCTCACATCTCGCCTCTAGTGCTTTAATAGTCTCGTTTGTTTTGGCTTGCTGGTCCTGGCTGTTTAATACACTATCTTCAATAGCTGAAATTCTATTTTCAGTGCTTTCTACTCTTTTTGCTAAGGCCTCAGTTTTATTTCTGGCTTGGTGCTCTGCCTGCTGCAAATTTATTATGTCCATCATGAGTTTTTCTCTGGCAGCATCAGCAGTGACCATACCAGTCTTTATTTCAGCCAGTGCCTTCAGGATTTTATCCTCTCTAGTGGAATCCATCCCCCCTCTCTCCATACCTTGTTCTTCCTCCATGTCGGAGGCTGCAGCCGCCATTTTAGGCCCTTGATCTTGCCATGGGGGGAGGGGTGCTGCCGACTTTGCCAGTCAGAATTTGTCCACTCAAGGGGCTCTGCTTTTGGGCTCCTGGTTGCCCTTCACTCTCCCCATAACTTCTGGTTATTCACAGGGCTGTTTAGAGGAGGTTTGGGGGGGGTTAAGGCTTTTTGGTGGCGCGGGGAGTGGAGCTGCGGGACCTCGCACCTACCCTCATTCGCGCATGCGCAGTCCTTTTCTTTTTCATTTATTTTTATTAAAATAATCTTAAACAATACAAAGAAATCACTGTGCATGAGCAAAATGGCCACTAGGCCATTCTGCACTTGTATACCTTTTTTCAAAGTGGTGCTGACACTGCCTGTGTCAATTTGGGAATGGAATGCACATGTGCAGAATGGTCTGGTAGCCATTTTGAAAAGGTGCAGTGGGTTGTTCTTTTTTTCAATTTTTTTTTCAATTGAATTTTTTTATTCACATATAATTGTTACATAAATCAATAACTGCATATAACGGTTTGTTACATATAAGCAGAGAGAAAGAAAGAAAAGAGAAAAGTGTGGGGGGAAAAATAATTCACTGCACATACGCAAAATGGTCGCTGGGGCCATTCTGCACATGTGCTGATTTTTAAAATTTTTTTAATTTTATTTTGATAATAAGATGAAAATATTGTTTTCCATAACAGAATGGGCACTTTTTTCTTCATTTTCATCCATTTTCATGACCCTTGTCTATTATTTTCATATTTTAATTACTAAAATGAATGGGGTTTCATTTTTTTAGTCATTAAAAAAACAAAAACCAATTGCACACCCCTAGTACTATAGACTGAGCCAATGTGTCTCAGTCAAAGACCACTTACTTTTTGCTGGTTAATTTAACCCATCTAGAAATTGCCAACACTTACAATTCCCCAATTCTAGTCTAGTGCTGGTGCAGTTGCATATATGGAAGACGTGCTGGTTTCAACAGGGCACCAGAACAAGTCATGTCATGTGATCCTGTACAATATGGACATCGTATCTATTAGGAATCCTGTACCCCAAAAAATTATGTTGCAAGTTTTCTCTGTTGCTAGATGCCTAATCATGTGTTCCTTGAACAAAGCAAGTGGGTACTGGAGGCCAGCTGGCCATTGAGACTGACTTCTCCTACCATCTTCCCTTAGTGAACTATCAAGCCTCTGAAGGAGCTACCACTGTCACAGGAAGTCACCAAGATGTAAGCCAAACATAAGGCCAGGTATAAGTTTCAAGTGGGAATTTAGCTCCAAGAATGGTGGTCTCTAGAATAGGACTGGATTATGATTTAGGTTTAATTTTGATGTTTGAGTGTTTTATAGTTCAGGGCTTGATTTACTTCCAGCAGCAGCTGGTAGCCAGGAAACCAGAACCTCATATTGAGAAAACGACACTATCAAATGAGATCCACCTGCCTAGGATGAGACAAGGGTGAAGGATGTCCCTGCCTGCTGCTCTGGAGCTCACTGATAGCAGGATTCTTTGCTGTTTCTTGTAGCGTCACCACCTGCGCATGTGTGAGCACATGCACACATACTGACGGTTGCACCCCCTTACTCACACAGAGGGATGCACCTCTTCAGACACGCACAAGCTGCATCCCCCTGCTTGCTTACTTCCCAAACAAGTATAACAGCTACCAGATTTTTTCCCCTTAAAAATGGTCCCAAAATTTTGAGACACACAGAACACAAATAATTGGCCCTGAAAGCAGAATAAAATCAGTAATTCAAAATTTGCCCCCCTTCCACATCGTGTACCCCACTCCTGATCTTCTTACTTAATTTATAACCTGCTCTTTTCTTTTCAGTTTATGCATCTATCACAGTGTTTGCATTTTGGTGGTTCCTAACAGATTTTTGTCCCCCCCCCCCCGTTGCTCAGTACTCTGTTCCATACAACAGGTCAGACTATAGTTACATGCATCTTTTGTTTTCAACTGGAGCTGTAAATTTAATAACATGGCACCCCTGGAAATTGTAACCTCAACCTGTCTCAATTTGTACCAAGTTTGTTGATTCCAGATTTAGGTTAGCTGTTTAAAAGAACTGCCTAACTCTGGAACACACTGCCAAAGGAGGTTGTGAAATCTGCTTTACTGGAGATTTTAAATAGAAAGCTAGATTAATATTGTCAGGGCACGAGCGTTTTAGATCTAGAGAGCTCTGCCTTAGTTCAGGGGGTTGGGCTTGATAACTCCTGGGGTCTCTTCCAGCCCTAAGACTCCATGATTCTAGTACTCAGTATCTTGATCAGATAAATGGAGAGTTCTTTTTTGCCAAAGGTAGAACAATGCTGTGAGGTGCAGCTCTGCACCCTGCAGCCAGAACACAGGTCAGTGCAGGAAGCTGAACCAGATGTGCGTGAGTATCTGTGCACATGTCCCTCTTGCAATGGCACATATCCCCATTCATAACTATTAAGACTAAGGCCACATTCACACCTGATGCGGTGGCAGTTGCAAAAGAACCTCCAGCAAAGATGCAGCAGTAGGGAGGAGCCCAATATCGGAAGTAGCACCGGTGTGAATGGGGTTCTGCCGTGGCTTTGCTCATGGATGACAGGGCCTGTCATCCACGAGCAAAGCCTCAGAAGAATCCCGTTTGCACCAGCGCTACTTCCGGTTTCAGGCTCCTCACCACAGCCACATTTTTGCCTGGCGACTCTTTTAGTGCCGCTGCATCAGGTGAACTCAGTCCATCTTATGGGTGCAGGATTCTCCCGAGCACTCCAACCCCAGTGTACAGTTCTGCAACTTAGTGCCTCTGCTTCCACTCCACTGCCCTTGTATATCCCTGGGTGTAAACAGATGGA
>QEPC01014703.1:203470-232992 GCA_003113815.1 Sphenodon punctatus | reverse complement strand
CCTAAATTTATTTCTACCTGCTCCCCTTTTACCTACACCCCTTCCCTATTCTGCACAATCCTTTAATTAATCCCAGCTAGGAGGAGGCTGGGTTTCAGTGTAGGTTTGTCTCCTTCTGCCCCAGAGCAGCAGGCAGGCAGGCCTGGTATCACAGATCCAGAGGATTCTTTCTGCACAAGGGCAAACTCCAGGTTGACCCTACAGATTGTTAAGGATCTGGGAACTCTATTTCCCCAGGGTTTCCTAGAGATGGATTCCTATGTACCTCTTAATGCTTGGGATTAAGCATTAAGAAAGTACCTCTCTTGGGATTGAGCATTATGCACTGTGTCACCTTAGACTGGGGACAGCAACTGAGAGAGTTTTAAAACAAGATGCTACCGTGCATGGACATGAAGGAACCACCAATCTGACCACCTGTCTGAAGGTGGATAGAGGGGAATGTGGGCTCCTGTAAGCCACTCAGCACCAACTCATGGCCACTCACGGGCACTGCCGAAAAATCCAGAATGCCCTATGAAGGTGAAGGGCAAGCAAAAAAAAGTACATGGCAACGTGTGCCCATCATCTCCTGCTGTATGAGCTGGGGAGGCTACCCACACTAGTAGACAAGTTTCCCACTCATAGGCACTGTGGGCTGGAGACACCATTTTTGCAAATCATAGGAACCGGCCTCAAGTGCTGGGAACCCCGTTTCCCCAGCTCTCACATCGGGACATGTCAATTTCAGAGGCCAGTCCAGCATGCTTCCTGCTCCCCCATGGTCTGTGGCAGGGGAGTGCAAGGCAACTGCCGAAGTAGCCACACTGGAAGCCACCCATTAGAATCCCTCCCCATGCACTCTATGTGAATGGCTGCTCTGCAGCTGTGCCACTCAGCAACTATGGACTCCCCCTGCAAGCCTTGCTCATTTAAAAATACCCAGATCCATTGCTCACTCCTTTGTCTTAACTCCCTTCTTTGTGCAATACCCCCCTTGCTTGGTAGGACTCTGGAGTGACAGGACATAGAATGTTCCCTTCAGTGCAGCAGACAGGCAGAGTTTGAGACACATCACCCTCTAGGGATGTGCGAACAGAATGGGGGTTCGGATGTTCAGTCGTTTGGTCGTTCATTTTGAAAACTGAGTTCAGGTTCAGTCGTTCGGTTCAGGAACTGAGTTTGGGTTTGTTTGTTCGGTCGAACCGTTCAGTGGAGTTCTGACCTGCCGCGAGGCTTGGGGCACTCCAGGGACCCCCACAGGTGCCCATGGTGGCATGGCAGGCTGTCAGGGACCCAGCAGCAGCAGAGACTGGGAAGGCTTGGTGTTTGGCACCCAGGGTTGCCCAGGCAAGCAGGCTTGGTGCTTGGCCCCTGGGGGTGCCTGTGGCGGCATTTCAGGCCATCAGAGACCCAGCAGCATCAGCAGCAGAGACCAGGAAGGCTTGGCACTTGGCACCCTGGGTTGCCCAGGCATTGCAGGCTTGGCTTGTATTCAACAGAACTAAAGAAGCTCTACTGCCAATTGGTCAAGCCTTGCCCAGTGGTGAATCATGTGGACACCCAGTAGCAGACATTGGATTGCCTGGCAGCAGAACCCTTGGCACAGACAGCATAGGCGGCGGACATTGGATTACCCAGGCNAAGCCTTGCCCAGTGGTGAATCATGTGGACACCCAGTAGCAGACATTGGATTGCCTGGCAGCAGAACCCTTGGCACAGACAGCATAGGCGGCGGACATTGGATTACCCAGGCTCAGAACCAGTGGAACAGCAGATACGGCACCCATGGATCCAGGATGGTAGGATTTGCAAGGGAAGAGCTTCCATACAGCAGCAGACGGCAGCAGCAGAATTGCTTGGGCAGAGCACCCATGGACCAGCAGACAGCAGCAGCGGGATTACCAGGCCAGTGGTATGAGAGGCAGGCAGGCTGGGGCAGGGTTCGAGCTTTGCCTACAGGGCGGGCAGACAGGTACCATGGAATGAGCAGAAGGCAGGCAGACTGAGGCAGACTTTGAGCTTTGCCGACAGGACGGGCGGACAGGCAGTGTGGCATGTGCAGATGGCAGGCAGACTGAGGCAGGCTTTAAGCTTTGCAACCTGGGCAGGCAGACAGGCAGATTGGCATGAGAGGCAGTAGGGAAGGCAGGGCACTCAGATAGGCTGGCAAAGACTATCCGACTGCCAGTCAGATAGGCTGGCAAAGACGTTTTTGTTATTGTTGATATTGATACCAAATTCAATTTCAAAGATTTTATTTTCGGTATCGGTATCGGTATTGTTTGCAGTTCTGTAGAAACAGAATTAATGCACTCTGAGAAAATTGCTCATTGTCAAATTATGATAATAAATGAAAGTTTAATAATGAAAAAATGTTATTGATAAAAATGAATAAAAGTATGTATGGTAAGAATTAAGAACATATATTACATTTATGCTGATGTGGATAAAATATTAAATATTCCTCAAATTTTGAAATAATTTCCATGTTTTGGGCATTTATGTCTTGTTGCAATGTATGGAGTTGAATTTTTTTTAATTGTAATTGTAATGAATTTGAATGTTTTTTGGAGTTTAAGCTCAAGTCAAAATGATTTTGTGATGTTTTTGAAGAGGCAAGTTTTTAGTTTTAAAAACTGTTGTGCATTTAATTTTTTTTTTAAACTGTAAAGTTTTTTGTTTTGGTAACTCTAACAAGCTAACTCCTACAACAATCTATCTATAGTAACTATCTAATATCTATCTACCTATATAGACACAGGGATGGCAGCTGGGGGTGGGGGGAGACACACACAGACAGCTCACAACAAACAACACAGGGAGGGGTACAAAACTGAAATGAAACTTAAATCAATCTAATCCTACTCTAAATAAATCCAAAACCAGGGAAAGGGAATCCGGGATGGAATATATAGTGGGAGGAGGGAAGGATTCAATGGAGGGTAGGGAGAAAGAACACAGGGAGGGTTAAAAAATAAAAATAACACCTAAATCTATCTAATCAAATCTAAATAAATGAAACTAGGGAGGTAAATGTGTGGGATGGGTGAAACAGGAAGAGGATGGCAATGGATTAGGAATAGGAACACAAACTGCTGGGAGAGGGAGACTTCTGAAAATGCCTGCTGTCACAGTGGCTAGCTCAGAAGGTGTTGGAAGGGGGGAGGGCAATGACTTTTGTTACTTGCTGCGCCAGCCTTACCACAAGCCCCATTGGCTCTGTGCAGCTTAGCCCCCCCTCCGTCCCCAATGTCCAGTCACAGAAACCAGTGGTCTGAGGAAAAAAGGGATGGTGATTGGGCAGGCTGGCTGCTACTCCAAGCCTCTCCACCCCTGGTGCCAGGAAGTCTGCTCCTCAGCTGCCCCCCCTCCCCTCCCTGGGCCTTCCAGTCAGGTTTTTGCCACCCGAACTCATCAGAACGTGGCCAAACTGTTCGATCGTTTTCGAGTTTGGATCGAGTTCAGTTCGGTCGGTTTGAGTTCGGGTTCGGCTGTTTGGTTCGGTCGTCTGAACGGACCGAGTTCAGTCCGAACTCCAAACATCCGAACCGCGTTCGCATATCCCTATCACCCTCAGTCCCCAAGGACAGCTACCTGGATTAATGGGGTCTGTTTAAAAATAAAGCCTTCCTTACAAAGGGGTAGCAATGAGCAGTCAAGTGAGTAGTACAGGAGAACATAAAGCACATCAGTTATGACAGGGAGTTCGGATTCCAACATCCACCTTCTTTTAAAGAAAAAGGGGTGGGAGGAAGCTCTCATTAGCTGTTTTGCCTTCAGATAGTACAGGATTGGCCACAAGGCAGGCTGAGCCCAGAGTATTTTAACAGCCCTTAACCCCTTCGGATCATTGTTCTGCATGGGAGTGTAGGCCAAGAGACAGAACTCCATTACGCCTACTACATGGGCCTCATTTGTTTCTGTTTACAGTAAGCAGTCCTTTGTTGCCAGCAGGTGAACTATAAGAGACGGGTCAGAAGAGGCTCATGGTGACAATGGAGAAGCAAGGATCAAACCCTTGGGGTGTGAAGTTCAGATTCATATCAATACAAATAGTCCAGATTTGGACAATTTGTACTGATGAAATGAACTGAGGGAGGATATAAACCAAGATTCAGTTCGCATTCCCCCTCCCCCTCTTGCAGATTGATCAAAGCTCCTTGGAGCTGTGTTGGTGCCGTTCCAAGGGGCTTTGGGACTGGGAGGGGGGCACGCCAGGCAGGGACCTAGGAGCCAGAAAGAGATGGGCAGAGGGTAGGTGGGTAGGTTGTGCTTTACATACTTTTCTATAGTGTAGGGCTCCGGACTGGCCCCTGGTGTGGCCTTCCCCAGCAGTGCTGGGGAAGAAAATACAATAAAAATTAATGTGCATGCACAAAATGGCTGCCATGGCTGTTCCAAAATAGAAGCCAGGCACATGTCTGGCTGCCGGCTGAGCATGTGCAGAATGACTACCATTTTCCAAAGTGGTGCTGACTGCCAGTGCTATTTTGGAAAATGGACGCACATGTGCAGAATAACCATGACCAATAATTTTGATTGTATTTTCTTCTCAGCACAGCTGGAGAAGGCTGCACTGGAGCCCTATACTACAGAAAAGTAAAGCAACAGCATACCCCCCTTTCCCCTCTGACCAGTCCTGCCCCCTACCTGGCCCCTCTGCTCCCAGCTCTGCCTCCCCCGGAGCCCTGCCCACCCAGCCCATCACCCATCGCAGCCTACCCTCAGGGGTGTGGGGTAGGCTGGAGAGGGCAATGGGCTGGGCAGACAGAAATCTGGGGGAGGAAGGCAGGGGCGTGGGGAAGGAAGAATTAAGGGCAGTTGGATTTAGGCATGCATTGTTTGGATCCAAATCTGGATCAGACCAATATAAACCAAAATCCGAACAAAGTCCAGTTGTTTAGAACTGAATCCAGATTTTGATCCTAACTCCCATCCCTACTGAACCCTGAACAAAAGGAGTCATTAACCTATCCAGGCTGGCTGGCTCTTGGAACCCACCCATGTACACAGCATGTAATGGCACAGCAGTGGGCTTTAATCACAACTGAATTACTCAGTACTGATCATCTGTTTGGCAGGGAGCACGTCACCTGCAACACTTGAGGGCAGGTAATCTGGTCTGATCCTCCGCTGCAACAGGGCTGTGTCTCAGGAATAAGACTCTGGCTTAAGAGCTTTGACAGACAGATCAGAGGAAATGAGAAAAGCACAATCTAAAAATCGTTGGGAGTCACTAACAAATGGCATCTCCTTAAACAAACCTTTTATGAACCTAAATATTTGGTTTAAAAAGATGCTGATATTGGAAAATATTTTTAATTCTAAAAATCATGCCAGCTGAACAAATTGGTTTGCATGGCAAAGCCTTTTCTCAAAACAAATCCCTTCCCCCAGCATGGGCAGCACACTGGCTGTTTTTAAACTAGCATGGCGGGGGCGGGGCAGTGTGCACTGTGAACTGTGTGGAGTGCCCATGCATCTCTGGTGTGGGGGAGCCCTACACGAGGGGGGCGGGGCGGGAGAATCAGACAGGCCAGGGATGGGTGTGCGTCCCTACCCACACGTAGTTTGATCTGCCCCCACATGGAGCATCCTGGAATTTTCCCTGATGCTCCGTGAGTGGGTATGAATGGGTGGTTGGTGGGTCAGTGGAGCACCCCCTCCCCCATGCTGCCTTAAAATGCACATTTCGATGCGTGGGGGATGGGTGGAGTGGACCTGCATGGGTGCATCTCATCTAAAAACAGCCTCTGTGCTGCTTCCCTGCTGTAGGGAGTGTTGTGAGAAAACGCCCCAATTTCCTGAAAACCACATTTATGTGGGCAGATGCTCAGCTGGGGCTACTTGACAGAGCTGTCCTGTCTTCAACAGAAGCCAATTTACAACAACTGATGATACAGCCTATTAACTTTAGTATCAGCATGTTCATTAAAAATATATTTCATTTGTACACTTCTGGTTAAACCGAGTCATAGATATACTGTATCGTTATTACTAAAAATGCATTTAATTAAAAATGTGAACAAAAAGGATTTTTTCTGTATAAACAGCAAAGAAAGTATCAGAGGTCCAACTTGGGGGAGGCGGGGGGGGAAATCAATGAAGAAGAAACGTCAGCCATGAATTTCTAGCTGTTGTATCCCTTTCAAATACGAAACACAAGCTTTGACAACAGCTTAAAAATACCATTTGCCTTTTATCAATTATTAATGTTTGTTAGTGTGGAGGCAGCAGTAAAGTTAGCTAACAATTATCCTCCCTGTCTCTTAGGCCTTGTATTCAGGAAATCTTAACTATGGAGTAAAAGAAATGAACTCCAGATTAAAGAAGTTTCACAAAAATACTTCATTCTGGCATGATCACTGCAGAGTGTTTAACAACTCATTGTCACAGGAGTTAAAACTACTCCAAATTAACAGTACATTTTTTCTGGTATACCAGTATATGTTGTATATAAACAGGGTTGTAAAATATGTATAAATAATTCACTAGTCAGGCATAAAAACCTGCTTGCGGGACTTGCAAGGAGAGATACGGTGAAAATCCACATGCCAGCTCAAAAAGTACGCTTGCCAGAAGCAAGGAGGAGGGTGGATTTTTACAGCCCTGGGTAAGCAGTGTAGGAATTGCAGTATCAGGCCACATCCACATGAATCTTAGCGATGAGATTCTCTGCCTGCTAGGGGTTACTGCCCTTTTACCCCACCCAGTATTCCAGAGCAATGGATAAAACAGACAATCCCCTGTTGAACAGGAGTAATTTGCTGTAGAACAGCTGCAAAATTGCTTTGGAACAGTGCACTCACAGAGTCCACTACTCTGAAGCAATGGGTGGGACAAGTTTGCTGTAAAGAAGTTCTAATCCTTAGTGCTCTTTTAATAAAGTTCATGTAGCTATGACATAGATGTCCGTTTACTCAGCCTTCTCCTTCTCACATTTAGTCCATAAGCAAACCTTGATGCTTCTTCCTTCATAACGGGTAATTTCAGACGTTACGGGATCACGGTCAACCGGCCATGATTCCCGTAACGTCTGTTTGAGTCCTGCCAGATGTTCATCACAGTGAACCACTGGCAGGAATCAAAATAACTATGATTCTTGACCTCCGACTGTCCGGAGGTCCAAAAGTGTGGTTAGATTGTCCACGTTCCGGGATGGGCCAAACACAACGTCTGTTACGTTTGGCCCATCCCGGATCGTGGTCCCGATCACGGGATGGGATCAGGCGCAGCAGCCAAATTGGCTGCTGTGCCCGCCCGTCTCCCAGAGGGTGGGCAGCCGGGGGACCACAAGGGGGCGGGGCTGTGCGGCCGCACGTCACATCACGCCGCGCAGCCCCATCCCCTCCCCGATCCCCTGTAGGAATCAGACCTGTCTAAAGGACAGTCGGACTGATTCCTGACCGGGATCCGAAATGGATCCTGGCCCATCACATCTGAAATTACCCAACATCTCCAAATGCCATCATTTTGCTACCATCCAAATTGCCAGAGCTATTGTTCAGGTACCTTAATTAGTGTAATCGCTTCCTGTTATGTGGCAATGGTGAATAATCCCAGAAAAATTTGCTTTCATAGAATCATAACGTTGGAAATCAACTCAACAGTCATCTAGTCTAGCCCCTGTTCCAAGGCAGGAGATAGCCTCTGCCTACAGCATCATAGAGAGATGCTCGCCCAGCCACGTTTTGAAGGCATCCATGCTGCTTCTGCCCTGTGCAGTCAGAAACAGGTAGGAGACTGTCGCCACCCCCTCCCTGTGTGCACCTTCCTTGTTGCCTGGTAAGCTGCCACAGATGTCCAGGGATACCCATTCAGAGGCGTGATGGTTGCAGCAGCAAATTCTCTCTAAGCAGTTTGACTACTGCAAAGCTGTTACATACAGCTACTTGCTGGGATAACCATTTCAGTTCTAGCCCCAGAACAACTCACTCCAGTGGTGATCCACTGCCATCAGAAAAATGCAACAAAAACAATCATGGCTTCAACATGGTGAACAGGACTAAACCAATGGGGTTGTCTTCTGTCTGCACCATTTGCTTAGCAGTCCACAACACTAACACTGAAGACTATTGAAAACATTTGCTTTCAGCTCCCTGTAAATAACAGTTGGTGATGAATAAGCTTTTTTATTGATTAAAAAAAAAATGAATATTTATTTTTCCATAAATATTTTGGGAAAATCTTTTTCCATAAAATGAGTTTTAATGTATTATTATTATTATTATTATTATTATTATTATTATTATACATTTCCAGTAAGATGAAACACTTTATTGCTTAACCAATTTTGCACACAGCTTGAAGCAAGTCGTGAAAAGTAAGGGCGACTGATTAACCATCTGTATTAGAACCATAAATCCAAGAATCTACTGAAAGGAAATTAAAGATTAAACCAAATTTTTTGATAAATTATATCCTTTTGAACTGATCCTTGGGAAGTTGGCACAAGCAGTTGACACACACATATATAAGAAACATGGCAGCAGCCCCAGCATGCGCGTGGCCACAGCCCAGTGGCACAAGGGCTTTGAAAGTTTCAGTGTGGTGGCAGGCAGGCAGACAGGAGTTGCCAGCGAGTGGAGCAACAGGTAGGTGAGTAGCAGCAGCAAGTGGGCAGGCACATGGGCAGATGGCTGGGCATACACGCTGGCAGACAGCTGGGTGGGGGTGGCATTAGTTCCTTTTCCCCTGCCCCAGCTGCTGCCGAGGAGGGGCATAGTTTAAGCTCCCCATTTAGCTCCCTGACCCCCCCCCCCGCATCAATCCTGCCCCCTGCCCCTTCTCCCTCCAGCTAGCCATGCCACAAGGCATTATCCCACCTACGGATAGTATGCCATAGAATGTTCAGCATAACTCACTCGCCATAGGGGGAAATGGCATATACAAAGGTATATACTTCTGAATGGAACATAGTTAAACATTTTAAGGCACCAAACCTACATGCAGCGGTATTTTCCATTGTCCGTCTCAACAATATATACCTTCGCATTACTTAGGAGAGTCCTTCTACAAGTACAGTTGCCAACTCGGAAGTAAAGTGAAAACTCCAATGCAAAGGCATAGGTACCATCCATTGCACTGGAACTCCCACCTACTTTAACTAACAGAGCTAATCCTGCAGCTTGATAATGTGCATCTATATTGCACTTGGCACTTGACTTTAGGCAGCAGAGAATAGTAGATATCACATAATCTGTAACTAGGAAGAGTGGTACATGTTAAGGAGAGATCTCTTCTTGTGAGTGAGTAATGCCCCTGCTTGTGTCAAACTTTCACAAGGAGCAGTTCAAAAAGATGTAATTTATAAAAAGGTTTCGTTTAATATCCAATATATATGTACATTTTATATTTATAGCCACAGACCAGCAGCCTTGCAAGCACATAAGCTTACTGGATCTTCACCAACTCTGATTTCAGATGCGCGTGTCACACTTATTAGGCCTTCTCCTTAAATAATGGAATATTAGTTAAGCTTTTCCCAGTCCCTCACATTACCTTGAAATCTGCATAATTTGATGGTGTCAAATGAAACAAGATTGCCCCTCATTGCATGAATGTTTTTCTTCCATTAGGCAAAATGCAGACCAACCTGGTTGTGTATTTAAAATACAAAACTGTTGATTGCCCCAAGCATTTATGTATAGCAGACTTGAACGGCTTCTTGACTTTTAAGGGCTTAGCCAGCAATATTATAGATTATATACATACATACATACACATGCACACAGCGCTTCTTATTGTTCCAGGTTGTCAGATAATAAAATAGCTTAGAATGAGGAAAGCACATGAAGCATGCCTATTCTGTCTTACTGTATGAAAGAATTCTGTTTTCACACATCCATTTCTTAGCGTGTCCAGAAATGTTTTAAATAAGTTTATGTCAAGGATATTGAGTTAAATGGTGCTAAGAATAATTACTGTATGTCATTATAAAGAAAGTGTAAGGTAGAGCTGCATGGAAATGGTTTTGTTTCAAGGAAGTTGAAGGTCAAGTAGAATTTTTCTACAAATAATGCAAAGAATTTATAAAATACCAGAATTAGTCAATCAGATCCTAAACGTGAGCTTAAAGTCCTGATTTAAATTGATTAAAATCCATTAAAATCACATACTAAAAATCCCAAAAGAAAAGAACACAATAACTTCCAAAACAACCTCAAAAGCACAAGCAGACTTTCCATATAAGGAAATTAATCAGAAAACTTCAGAACAAAGACCTCTGAAAAGGAACTCCATGTTTTATTACTAAAATTATGTGAAGGAGTTGAAAAGAACTCACCCTCATCCCCCCAAACCCCCAACATTTTGGATCCAGGCAACTGGCCATCAGATAAATTTGCAGGATAAAAGGTCTCTCTTCTCAGATCAAGTATGCTTTCTAATGGCCACTCAAAACCAAGGACTAAAAGGTCAATTTAATGTTAGTTACCTTAGATACTAGAGATCAGAAATTCTGCCAATCAGCCCTGGACACATAATGGAAGAACTTATGAGAGAAGACCCCTCTCTCTTCAGTTAACAAGACGGGATATAAAACGTCTGGCAAGAAGTCTGGCATTTGTTTAGGGAAGGCTTGTGAGGGGGTCATGTGTTTTGGGTAGGGGGGTATTATGTTGTGGGAGGCTGGGGATTTTCTCTGGCCGCAGTGGGAGGTGGGCTGGAGAGGGAGTGGGTTGGGGAGGGGGAGAGGGTTCTGAGGGGGAGGTGTGAGATCCTACCCGGTGTGAGCGGGTGGGATGGGGGAATTGGTGGGGAGGGAATCTCCTTTGCTGTGTAGGCAGAGCAACTGGGAGGGGGAAGGTCTGGCCGGGGGGGGGGGGCGCAGCCATTGGGATCATGATGGGGCGGGGGATATATGATCCTTATGGGGGGGTGAGACGGGTCAGGTGTTAGTTGCCTGTCCCTGTCACTTCTCCCTAAGCAGGTGACAAACTGGGTCATGATCAGAGGACCCCTAGCCTGAATCTGATGCTGCTGAATGTGGTTAATAAATCTATTACAGTCCAGGAGTTAATTCTGAACCGTGACACCGAGCTCGTACATTACAGAGACCTGGCTAGGCGATGAGTTGGGACCTATCTTTACTGACCTCATGCTGCTTGGGTACTCCGTGCAGCATCAGCCTTGATTGGAGGGACAGGGGGGCGATGTAGCCATTATTTTTAAGGATTCGTGGTCTGTCAGGAGGTATCCGGTGTAGGACATATCAGGGGTATAGGGCCACCATCTACCCCTGATATGGGTAGCAAACATTAATAATTGATAAAAGGCAAATGGACAGATTGGGGGTGTTGCTAATATACCATGCACCTACCTGTATGGCAGCATCCCTACTCGCCCTGACGGAGCTGGTGTCGGATGCGGTGTTGTGCTCCCCAGACACGTTAGGCTTGGGGGACTTCAACATACATGCTGACGCCAGTCTTGGTGGTGGGGATCGTGAGTTAATGACCTCCATGGCAACCATGGGCCTGTTCCAAATTGTCAATGGCCCAACGCATGATGGGGGGGCTGTCTCTTATACACATCTAGATGTGTATAAGAGACAGCCCTGGACCTGATTTTTTGCACCGGCTTTGAGGCAGGGGATTCGTTGATGGGGGAGGTGTCAGTAGAACCCTTGTTATGGATGGATCGTTACGTCCTGCGAGCACGTCTCCTGGTGCATGTCTGCCCCTGGGGGGTGTAGAACCTATTCAGATGGTTCGCCCCGGCAGGGCCAACCTTAGCGTAAGCGGGACCCAGGGTGGGGAACAAATGTGGGGCCTCTATCTTCCACTTGCAGGCCTAGGGGTGCTCCCCGGTTCAGGGGGCACTCCTGGGCCCAGGGGTGGTGCGCTACCTGGACCTGGGTTCGGGGATGGGCAGAGGGGCACTCTGCCTTCTTCCCTCACTTCCTTCTGGAGGAAGTGAGGGAAGAAGCAGAGGCCCTGCCTCTCCCTCATTCTGTGGGTGCCTCCCTTGCCTGTCAGTCTCTTGGCCAGGGGAAATGAGGGAGAGGCGGGGCCTCTGCCTCTCTCTCCCTCATTTCCTCTGGCTGAGACTGTGACAGGCAGTGGGAGGGCATAGAGTGTGGGAGAGGTGGGGCCTCTACCTCATTCCTGCTGGCCCCCTCCGCTGCCTGTCAGTCGGAGTCGGCTGGGGGCCCCACGCTCAGGGTCCCTAGCTCCCGGTCACTGTCAGGCTGGGAGATGGGGACCCCGAGTGTGGGGCCCTCCCCCCCCCAGGAGCGAGGCTCGCATTAGAGTCGGCTCTGGCCCCCAGAGACGAATGGAACCCAAGCGGTTCCAGAAAGCTCTTGGGGAGTTTGGAGGCTATAAATGGGATGGCTCCAAGGCATCCGCTGCCTCGGCGACGAATCCTCAGGCCTCCATGGCTTACGGAGGGCCTGACGGTGCTGAAGTGGGAAGGAGAGCTGTTGGAGCGATGGTGGCATCGTTTACGTGCTGAAGCCAGCAGATTGCAACATAGAGCCAGTTTATGTGCCTATGCTGTAGCTGTAACGGCAACAAAAAAGGACTTTTCTTCTGCCTGTATAACCTCTGCTAGAACTCGTCCAGCGGAGCTTTTGCGGGTGGTGAGGGGGTTAGTTGGTCCTCCCTCCCTCTGTCTGTAATCCAAGGTATCTAATGCCCGCTGTGAGATGTTTGGTGATCATTTTGCAGAGAAAATCACTTGGATTCACCACAACTTCGACGCTGCTCTTATTGCAGTGGGTGAACCAGAGGTTGTGGAAGCCCCACCTTGTCTGGTTTTGGGGGATCAATTTCAGTTGGTGTCATCCTCTGGGGTGGGGAATGTGCTTGGGGCTGTTAGGGCCACCTTTTGTGAACCTGACCCATGCCCGTCCTGGCTGGTTAAGACCAGCCGGGAGACAGTGGAGCCATTGCTGGCAGGGGTGATCAATGCCTCCCTTCAGGAGGGCAGAGTACTGGGCTGCCTCGAAGAGGCGGTAGTGTGGCCTCTGCTCAAAAAGCCATCACTTGACGTTGATTCCCTCACCATTTATTGGCCGGTCTCTAACCTTCCCTTTTAAAGGAAGGTTATTGAGCGGGTGGTGGACCAGCAGCTGCAGGGGCATCTAGACTGCACTGATTAACTGGATCCCTTTCAGTCCAGTTTTCGTACAGGTTATGGCACAGAGACTGCTTATGGCCTTGGTCAATGACCTTTGCCGTGACTTAGATCAGGGTCGTTCGACCCTGTTAATTTTGTTAGATCTGTCAGCTGCTTTTGATACCATTTACCATGAGATGTTGGTGACTCGCTTGCAGAATCGAGCTGGAGTGGGCAGTATCATCCTTGACTGGTTCCTCTCCTTCCTGGCTGGCAGAACTCAGCATGTGGTGCTTGGGGATTGTTCTTCATCTCCACAGAACCTCACGCGTGGTGTCCTGCAAGGTTCTATCCTGTCCCCACTCTTGTTCAACATGTATATGCAGGCACTTGGTGAGGTCATGAGACGGTATGGGGGTGCAGTGTCATCAATATGCTGATGACACCAAACTCTACCTCTCATTTTCATCTGACCCAGACTCAGCAGTCTCGGTGCTTACCCAATGTCTGGCGGCTGTTGGGGATTGGATGAGGACGAGCCGACTGAAGCTGAATCCCCAAAAAATGGAGGTGATGGTGGTGGGAAGGGCAGTGGATGTGATGGTTCCCATCATTGATGGAGTCCTCCCTCCGCTGGTATTCCAGGACCATAGTCTGGGCGTGCTCCTCAATTGGCAGCTCCTCCTGGATTTCCAGGTGGGGCTGTGGCGTGGAGTGCATTTCGCCAATTACATCTGGTGCGACAACTTCAGACGTATGTTTCAGATAGTGACCTGGCCACCATCATCCATGCTTTCATTACCTTGAGATTGGACTATTGAGATGCACTCTACATGGGGCTACCTATGGTGAAGGCCCAGAGACTGCAGCTAGTGCAGAATGCTGTGACCTGTCTCCTTATGGGAACGGTCGCCGTGAGCATATTACACCGGTGCTCCGGGCTCTGCACTGGCTGCCTATAGGCTTCCAGGTCTGATTCAAGGTATTGGTTTTAACCTATAAAGGTCTATACGGCTTTGGCCCGACTTACCTGCAGGACTGCCTCACTCTCCGCACTCTGGAGCAGCCTCTGCAGTCTGCTGCGGGTGCCCTTCTCTAGATCCTCTGTGTGGCCTGTGGGGGCACTATGGAGAGGGTGTTCTTGGTGGCTGCACCTAGGCTGTGGAACTCCCTCCCGGTGGAGGCTTCAGTGACCCTGGATCTCCCTTCCTTCTGTCGTACGTGTAAAACCTGGCTGTTCCACCTGACTTTTGGCAAGGGAGATAGGGTGTAGGGTGGGATGGGGGGAGGGGGCAGTTTTGGTTTTGTGCCTTTCTTTTTATTGTATTTTATGGTTTTATTGATTTTATATGTTTTAACATTGTAAGCCGCCCCAGGCTGCTTGGAGCAGGAGGGGTGGGGTATTAAATGATTTTATAAATAAAAATAAATAAATAAGTCAGAACTTCATCACACATCTACATGTGCTTGTGTGTCTATGGCCCTTTTTACACGGATGTCGCCCCACCCCCACTCAATGTTTGGGCAGGTGTGCGGAGGGAATGTCTGTGTATACAGCTGACGGTGGATGAGGGGGTGGGTGTCCGCTCAGTGTTCGCCTGTGTGAACACCAAGTGGGATGGGTGGGGGGTGCATGCGCACTCCTGTGCAACACCCACCTCCACCCATTGCACACCCATCTCCACCCACGGAGCCCTCCTGAAAACCAGAGGAGGCTCCATGGTTGGAGGGGTGTGTGTGTGTCCATGTAAACAGACACACACATACACCTCCACCCACCGCAGCTAAACACCCACCCACCCCTACCTCCATCCATGTAAAAAGGACCTATAAGCTTAAACTAAGGCCACACTTATTTGTGTGTCCAGATGTTTGTGAGGTCAAAACAGGAAGTTTGTTTAAAATCCAATTCTCCAAGAAGCCAAAACAAACAGTGGGTATTTTTACACACACCTTAAAGTTCCAGATTTTTCAATCTTCTGGGTTTACAAGTCCACAACTAAGTTTTGGATGCATTTTTCACACACACATTGCCTGAGGCAGTTCCTGGATGCATTCTTCACACAAACACTGCCCTGAGGCAACCTAAAGTAGCCACAGCTGTAGATGTGACAGGCTGTCATGGAAACCAAGTAACCACAGCTGCCTGGAGCAAAGCAGTTTACCAGCAGAACTTTTTACACACAAAAGTTCTGGGAGAAGTTCTATGCAGAAGTTCAAAGAGCCGGATGTTTAAGATCTGGGTGAGTGATTAGACACACATAAAGTTCAGGATGTAACAACAAACACGCAGGAGAAATGTGTGTGTAAAAACATCCAGTGTGTACACTAAGGCTAAAGAGAATATGTCCATATGTATTTGTGAATAATATTTGCATATTTGTTGAAACAAATAAATATCCAAATATACCTTCATTAATCATGCAATATTCACATATTTGTAAATTTGGCAACTCTGTTACTTTGTTTACTTCACTTAACTGTTTTGTTTCCCTCATTTATTCAGTGCTTTGGTATGTTGTTCATGTTTAATATTATTTAAGAGCTATTGCATACTATGCCACTGTATAGCAATGCTATTCCTATTACACAACTATGTTATGGGACTGCTTAATTGTTGAATTCATGGTTAAGTCCCTAAGATTGAGTATTGAACTGTATCTGTCGAGGAGTAGTTCCTTGCTTGTTTTATGTATATTTTATTGTACTCTATATGGATTTTTATTTTTTCTATTGTGCTTCTTCATTTTTGGTTAAGCTTGACTCCACTTGGGAAGGCCAAGCAGACTGGTAGAACCACCAAGACCACAGCAATGAGAATAGCATGAACTCTAAAGGCCTCCAAAAGGTGAAAGGGTGGCAAAAGTTACAGGGAATGCACTTTTTCCTGTCCCTTGAAAAAATAATTTCTATGCACTTATTCCATAAAACAATGCACACATGCCCAGGCTGTATTATGCACCACTCAAGGTCACCTGCCGCTTTGCATCAGGGATATCATCTGGGGAATACATTGTGGGAAGATACACTTGGGTAGTAGCTCAAACACATGGGCACTTAGGGTATTTTTAGACAAGTGCCTCCCCACCCATCATCCATGTTTGCAGGGCTGCATTGGCACCCTCTGCAGCCCTGCAACATGCATGATGGGTCGGTAACGGGTGAGGAGGCACTTGTCTAAAAACACCCTTAAATGCATACATAACAAGCTGCCAAAATTCCATGACACCATCACAGGCGGCATGTAACAGCTGAATGAATGGGTGGCATTACATGTGGCATTTTACCCACAGAGATATTTAAGTGGTAGATAATTATCATCAGCCCTACATAAGCATGTAATAAGTTTTAATTAATTAACGTCTATTAAGTGTGTTTTGAAGCCCTGGTGAAAGATGGAGTTAGAAGTACAAAATAATATTTCCCTATGGAGCTCTGTGATTGCATCTTTTCACACTGTAATTATTAAAGTCCAGATCACAAGGCACGCAAGGAATGGGCTTCAGTCCATTTAGTCTTATGAGGCCCTTTTTCCTTCATTGTCTCTACCTTCTCTTGGTATAAAAAATAATAATAATAATAATAATAAAGGAAATGGCACAACCGTAACGTTTTATTAATTGCTTTGCAAAACACAGGTCCTTTTCACACGAGCGTCCCCCTCCCCTGCACTAATGTGCCGTGTGTGTGTGTGTGTGCCCGTGCGAACACCGCGGCGGGTGTGAGGGGGATGGGCAAGTGCCCGTGCAAACACCGTGGGGAGGGGGTGGGGTTGCGTCCGCGCTCCCGCACGCCACCCATCACCCTCGCATGGAGCAACAGGTGCCAATGCCTGATGCTTCTTGCATAGAGATGGGTGGAGGTGGGTGGGGATCCATGGGAATGCACTCCCATGAACCACCTACCCATCGCGCCACCCACTCATCCTGTGTGAAAAGCGCCCATGATGGAGAAATAATAAATTGCATTTAAAATACTGGATTAAGAATAATGAGATTCAGGTTTAATT
The DNA here is from genome assembly GCA_003113815.1 of Sphenodon punctatus. Taxonomy (NCBI): domain Eukaryota; kingdom Metazoa; phylum Chordata; class Lepidosauria; order Sphenodontia; family Sphenodontidae; genus Sphenodon; species Sphenodon punctatus. Next base: position 215,939 of record QEPC01014703.1, on the reverse strand, counting down.
CCCAGACCTGTAGAGCTCCTTTGTGAGTGATCCTGGACAAGTCAATTAATACACGGTCCTTAGCTTCCCATTCATTAAATAGTAGTAATGATATTACTTACTGGTGGAATTAAATTCATTAATGCTCAGACTTATGCATCTAGGTAATAGAATAAACGTTTACACATTGCACTGGTTATATATAATTCTAATCTAAATAGATATGTGGCTATAAAACTACCCAAAAATTGTCAAACATCATATTTAGCAGGGCTTAATGTGGGCGCAACTTGCCAGAGCTCAGTCCTGTCAATTAAATTCCGGTGGTTGTGGGTGGAGGGCTGAGCCACAGGGAAAGTTTCCACTAGGAGTTTCCACACCAAAATGGGATAGGCCAGGAGAAGGCAGATATTGGCCATTTTGGGACTGAAAATAAAAGAGGGAGGGGTGGGGCGGGACTGGATTATTTGGTTTTCATTAATGGCTTTCTTACCCCATCCCCTTTGCTAGTCATCATACAGATTAAATCAACAAGAACTCCTGTTTCATATTCAGCTGTACAGAGGCAGGTTAGTCCAACAGTTGGGTTTCTAGCTAGAGGACAGGGTTCATTTCCCTGCTCTGACAACCTGTGAACCAGGTCGTGTGGCTTCTAAGGCTAGTTTGGGCCCCAGCAATTCATTATTTTACAAATAAAGCACTGTGTGTAAGTACCAAGGAATATATTACAGGGCCCCGAATAAATCCTAAAGTGCATAAGAGGCAAGGGATTTAGGTCAGAATGAAAGCTATTGCCAAGAGATGCTGTAACTGAATAACAATTAGGGTGGGGGGAAAGGGCAAGTGAGGTGACACAATGGATCTATAACTAAACACTTTGTAGCAAAGGATCTTAAATTCAAAAGTGAGATTTCAAAATGAGGGAAGATAATGTGACATGATGGGCAGGGCTGGCCTTGGCATAAGCAGGGCCCAGGGTGGGGAACAAATGCGTGGCCTCTATTTTCTGCTGGTGGCAAAGCCGCCGCTGGCCGGCAAGCCTAGGGGCGCTCCCCGGCTCAGGGGCTGCTCCCTGGCCCAGGGGCGGCGCTCTACCTGGGCCTGGGCTTGGGGATGGGCGGAGGGGCACTCCCCTCTGCCCATCCCAAAGCCTGAGCAGCCATTCGGATCACTTACCTGATCCGCTGTTGCTAGTGCCGCTGCAGCCATCACCTCTGCCACCGCCACCATCTCCGGCCTGGGCCCCACACTGGCAGAAGTGAGGGAGAAGCAGAGGCCCCGCCTCTCCCTCACACTGCGGATGCCCTTCCTGTCTGTCAGTCTCTCGGCCAGGGGAAATGAGGGAGAGGTGGGGCCTCTGCCTCTCTCTCCCTCATTTCCCCTGGCTGAGACTGTGACAGGCAGCAGAGGGGGGGCACAGAGTGTGGGAGAGGTGGGGCCTCTGCCTCTCCCTCACTCCTGCTGGCCCCCTCCGCTGCCTGTCAGTCGGAGTTGGCCGGGCCCCCCACGCTTGGGGACCCCAGCTCCTGGACACTATCAGGCCGGGAGCTGGGAACCCCGAGTGCAGGGGCCCCCCCAGGAGTGGAGCCTGGGCCGGCCGGCCCTGATGATGGGAAATAAACTCAGTGACAATGCACATTTCTGTGCCCTATCCTGAGGAATAATATCCTCTGAAAGGGAGCTGCCAATATGAATTACTTTGATATGGAGATAGCAAAAGCAAGAGGCAGTATGTGGCTTTCGTGACAGCTTGCTGCATGCATTTACTTAAGCAGCATCTGACACAGCATGTAATGATATTACCCAATAGACTTGGTAGAGTTTGTTCTTTTATTACCCTTTAAGGATAAAGGAAAAAAATTCTGCTGAAACCCTTGAATGCCTCAGGACATACAGTACAGTATATGTCAAATGGAGGGTCATCAATAAAGATTCATGAATGTCTGTTATACATCTACATGATACATCACCTACAGAAGAGAAAGAGAGAGAGGCCTTTCCGTTTTCCTAGCAAGATGGAATACAGTAGCAGGAATGTGTGTAAAGTTAAGGCTTTTTTGTTAATTTGTTATAAAATCACTATGAAAACAGGAAACATGAATTATCAGGCAAGAAACAACAAAGTGTAGTGAAAACTGCCAAATAACTAAAAATATATTTTCAAGATCCTAATTTGCAGTTTCTGATGTAAAGGTCTCACAACAACAGTTAACTATTTAATACCTATAGATTTACTACGGGTATAGAACCTTCCATCTAAGGCCCTTTTTAAACAGTAGGGATGGGACATCTGGCAGAAAACCGGCTACTGGTTTTACCAGTTACCGGTTTGCAAAAGTTCCCCGGAAGTTCCACGGAAGGCCTAGTAAGCACTGAAGCCGGCAGCCACAGCTAGCGCTGAAGCCGCCCGGAGTGCTGTGCTGCCGCCGCCGCCGCTGCCTGGAGCGCCAAAGGTAGGCGATCCTTGGGTGGGGGGGTTAGGGTGATCCCTGGAGTGGGGTGTGTGTTAAACCACCCCCACCCCAGGGATCACCCTAGTACCTACCTGCTGGTGTGGGCTCCGGGTTGCCGGTGGCGGCCCGGAGCCAGGGACTTCGGGGGAAAATTTTTTTTTTTTATCCAGGCTGGGCAGGGTGGGTGGGTGAGTGTCCCCTCTTCTACCCGCGCAGCCTGGACGGGAGAGGGAAAAGTGGTTGGGGTTTTTTTTCTCCTTTTTTTACATTGCAGCCATTCATTTCAATGGCCGCAATGTAAAACAATCCGGCCCGGGGAACCGGTACCGGTACCCCCAATATCCGGATTAATCCAATACTGCCGGTACAGCAAAATACCGGCAGTATCGGATACCGGATAATCCGGACTTCCCACCCCTATTAAACAGGCCATGCTGCGGGTGGGGGTGGGGTGTGCGCTGGTGCGGGAACGATGTGGGAGTGGGTGGGTGTGCATGGTACACGGTAAGTATCCCCCATGCATCCCCACGCACAGAGCAACCAGCATTGTTGCCAGTTGCTCTGTGCATGAGTGGACATGAGTGTTTTTCAGGAGCGCACTCGCATGCCCACCCACCCGCCACCACCACTGTACACACAGGACTCACCCACACAGACCCCTACATGGGCATGCGTGGGTGCGTCTCCTGTAAAAAGGGCCTTTGCATCTGCTCATACATTTAAAACAAGGAACTTACCTCAATACCTGGCAGAATCGCAGCCTAATTAACTTGTTCAAGGTCATACAGCAAGTCAGTTGAAAAACTGCTAAGTATTGCAACAAAGCCTTCCCAGTCATTCTTGATTCACAGTTCCAGTAATGTTCTCTTTATCTCCAGCAGATACTCCCTTGAGGAATCTGCATTGTTTTCTTCCTAGTCGAACTCGTTCTTGATTTCAATTAATCAAGATCCCTAGTGAATTATTTCTCCCATTAAGTCTTACATGCATCATTAGTCAAAGCAGAATTCCTAGAAAAGTCAGAGCAAAAGGACCAGAAAATCCTCAAGCTCCAGCCAATTCTTACAAAAGGGGAGGGCAAATGGCATTTCCATTTTCATCTCCGCTTTCACTGGGAAGGACAGTTTTTGCTTCCACAGAAACTAAACTTTTAGCCTGCAGGTCCTGATCGTATGCACTGAAGAATCCTGAAAGAGCTAGCTGAAGAACTCTTGGAACTACTAGCTATTACATTTGAGAACTCATGGAGAACTGGTGAGGTCCCAGAGGACTGGAGAAGAGAAATATAGTGTCTCAGCCGATCTTTAAGGAGGAAGACCCAGGAAACTGTAGACTAATCAGCCTAACTTCTGTACCTGGGCTGGGAGGATATTAGAACAAATAATGAAATAAATTACTTGTAAACCCCTAGATAAAAGAAGAGATCATTAGGAGCCAAAATGGTTTTGTTAAGAATAAATCATAACAAATCAGTCTAACTTCCTTCTTTGATAACATAACTAGTTCCTAAACAGGGGGACTGCAGTAGGCATAATATATTTTGATTTCAACAAGGCTTTTGATATAGTCCCAAACAACATTCTTCTAAGCAAGGTGGAGAAATGTAGATTACAAGGAACTAGCCTAAGGAGGGTACAGAAGTGACCGGGGGGGAATCACATGCAAAAGAATGATTAAATATCTATCTTACATACTCATTTAATATTTCAAGCTATATCGATATAGGGTCTGATCCTTACCACTGAAGTGAGTGAGTTTTGCTACTGAATTAGAGTTAAAAAATAAAAAGTCCGTACAGCATTTCATGCAGAAGAATCTTAAAACTGCATAAAAATGGATGTATGGTTTTTATTTAAGAATCAAGTTTCCCCCTCCAACCACACACACACACACACACACACACAGAGAAATGCAGTCCCCCAGTAACTCTTTCATAGGGGCATACTCAGCGTAATAGTTTCAGGCAAAAAATAAAGAATAAAAGTCAGGGAGAAATTTAGGTAGGCAAAAACTAATTACCCAAATTGGAAAATGGCCAGCACAACAGAATAGCATGCTTACTCTTGTGAAAACTGCCATGGGATTTTCTTTTAATGACCCATACTGTTTAGGATCTCAGTGTTATATCTGAGAGAGAAGGGTCATTTTATGTGAAATCAGTTATAATGCATATAATGAAAATTTACACAAGTCTTGTATAAATGGATTTAACTACTAGGATCTCGAAGTAGAGGTTTGGATACCATTAGGCCACAAAGGCACCTTTGTACAGTACTGAAAAAAATTGGCAGAGACTGGAGACAAGTGGCAATAAAAATTAAAGTGTTGAGACTCTGCTTTTAAAGTATTTCACACACTTCATAAATAAAGCTCTGTATTTTTAGAATATTAATAAAGCTGTCCTGGTTCTGCCCCTTCAGTTTCAGTAGCCATCTATCCTCTTAAAGCCCTCATCCTGAAAAGGGAAAATATGCAGACGAAACAGTAACTGACTGGCCATCCAAATATCCTAAAGCAATGAAGACACAAAAACAGTCTAACTGTGCAAAGCAGTTTAGAGCAGTTTTACCCAACTGCAACGGATGGCTAATGGACACATCTCCAGCTGAAGTCACTGAAATGAGCCACTGTGCACAATTAGCAACCCATGCCATCAGAAAGCAGCCAAGCAGTAAATAGTTATGTACTGAATGTGAATAATTTTCTTGCACAGATAGGCCATTTTTACACAAATGGCACCCACCCACGCACACCCATCAGATGGGTGAGGGAGAGTCCATGTAAACATCCACGAGTGGGTGTGCGCACACCCCCAACCCACCCACCAACACCCACCTCCACCCAGGCGGGAGCCGGAAAGCCCCGTGGGTGGAGGTGGGTGTCCAACACCCAAACGTCCGTGTAAATGACAAAACACCACCACCCACAGGAAGGGTCAGCCGGAACCACAGAGACACGGCTAGAGAGGCCCCAAAGGAGCCTGCAAGCAGACACACCCACTGGGAGAGACACCCAATGCCCAGCCAGGAGCCCTTAAAGGAGAAACGGAACAGGATTGTCAGGCCGTGGGGCTGAGGTCGGCCCAGCGCGTTACCCTCCCTTGGCGTGCATGTGCCCCCTGCCGCACACATTGCTATGGTGCCTCTGGCGCCCTCCGTTGCCCGGCAACAAATCCAACTAGCGGTGACAGAGCACTGCCTGCTGTGACCCCGCGCAACACGGGGTCAATGCCAGTGCCACCGCAGCGTTCTGCGCGGCTTCAGGCACGCAGGGAGGTGGGGCCGCCTGTACAAAAGCCGGCACTGGGAAGCACCCAGCACTGGTAATCTGAGGAGAAACTGCCCCCCTTGTGTGAATCCCGTTATATAACTGTTGATGCCTTACTGACCGAGTGTCCTGTCATGTGACTGTGCCTGGTGTTCCTACTTGTTCCTTCCTTCCCACCGGTGAGTGTCCCATGAAAGGTGAGTAATTGTACATACTTCCCTTCCCCCTCCCAGAAATCCCTTCACCAGCCCCCATGCTGCATGTCTCTGCCTCCTTCCCTACATTCCCCGGGACCCTGCCGTCTCCCTCACCACCTCACCCCTATCTGCCCTGAACCCCCTTGTACTGTGTGATTGTTGTGATTGGGGTGTTGATCAGGAGTGGGGAGGTGCAGACCTACTCCAGTGCCTGGTGCCCAATGATGATAGGGGCCTCACCTCTTTGAGACGTTCAGGGTCCATATACTATCTGATGGGCATTTTAGGTTCCTAGCGACCTGCCAGCACCAAGCACTTAGAGTGTGGGTGATACAGTGGTGTGCGCGTGTCTTCCCCCCTACCCCCACTGACAAGGATACAGGTGCACCGGCTCCCAAAATGTCAGGCAGAAAAGCCCTGGACAAAACCAAGGGAACCAGTGCTGTGACGCATGGGACAGGGTAAGCAGAGGGATCCTGGACACCCGGGGGGGGGGGAGAAAGGAAAGCAACTGACAATCCACCCCCTCCCCACACAGGGCAGAGGGCGCAATGCAGCTCCAGCTCCACTCACATCCCCACCTCAATCTACTACCATGTGGCCCAGGGAGGAGAGCACCTCCGAGATCTAGGTAGGTGAGAGGGTAACCCACCCCGACAGGGAAGGGCACCCACAAGGACTGTGGAAATGATGAGGAAAATCCGGGCACACAGCTGACAGTACCCCCAATCCCCACAGGACAGCGACCACACCCAGGAGCAAAGCACCATCGGGGAGACAGCCGAGGAGGGTCTCCGTGGCAGTCAGGTTAGGCAGGGGGGGAAGGGGGTGGGCCAGTCAACACCCCAAGAAGCCACTGGGGAGCAGCGGCACAACCATTCACCCAAATGCATTCCCCCCACAGGAGACTACATGCTCCATTGCCACAACAGCCACTGGGCGGGCCCCACGCCACACAGCTGGTTGGCCCCCCACACACGGAGCCCTAAAAGGGGAGTCCTGGTCCCACACAGAGACCCAGGAATTCATTCACATGTGGGGGGCTGAAAAGGTCCAGCACAACCTGGTGTGGAACTATAAGACCAAAGGTCTCTACAAAAGCATCGTCCAGGAGATGCAGCGGTTGGGGTACAACAGGGATGTAATCCAGTGCATGCAGCTGGCAAAGGATCTGATGTCTGGATATAAACATATCAAGGACAACAATCTCAGGTCCAGCTGTGCGATGTGCACACAGGAATTCCAGGAGGAGCTGGATCAGTTCCTCTGCATGGCCGGGGACACTGTCACCTCCCGTATCCACGGCACTGCCTTTGCCAGGGGCAGAAAGAGGGCAAAGACAACACCCCCCTCCCTGATTGCATGATGCAGGGGGAGCCCTCGGCCCCTGGCGTGACCAGCCAGGATGTGGGAGCTGAAAACCCCACCCTAGAGGTGGAAAGCGGGAACATCACCCTCTGCTTGCACCCCCAGAACCCACACAGGCAGACCCCGCAGGGCCGGGGGTGCTCATGGAGAGGCCCAACCCCAGGGACACCCTCCAGGAGGCAGAGGAATATGATCCAGGTACAAGGGACACGGACAGGAAGGGGTGCGGCCCATGGCAGCCAGGGCCCCAACAGGAATGAAATGCAAAACTGACCTATTGTTGCTCTCCCAAACAGCCCAAGGGGACCTGGAGATGTGGGAGGAGGACGTCGTGGCGCTGGAGGAGGAAGTGGAGGAGCCAGAGTCCATCCCATGGCCCTGCAACCGGGATACCAATGGTAGGTCAAATCTGACAAAGGAACAGTGGAGGGAGGTGCCGGGGTCACACTAAGGGGACAGGGGGTACAGTTGTGCCCCGGGCCCTGTACAAGACAAGGGCATGCAGGGGATGGCCGATGGGCCAGCAAGGAATGGGGGGGGATGCATACAAGCATGGGCCAGGAATGGCTCACAGGGGAAGGAAGGGGTAGCCCTGCTAATCAATACCATCCCTCCTGTACACAGATGAGCCTCACGCTTCAGCACGGGTTGCCGTCACCGGCAATGTCAAGAGGAATCGGGAGAGGCGGGCTCGCAACCGGCAGAGGAGGTAGGATCTAGGGAAGGAAGTGCTGGCGGAAACCAGAAGGTTGGCAGAAGTCCAGATCACCGAACAGGCCAGAACCAGGGAGGTACTGCAGCGGGAAGGGGGAAAAGGACCGGGCAATAATTACTGCCATCCTCACCCGGTCCCACACCAAGCACCTGTGGGAAAGGCACCAGGCTGCCGACCTCCTCTGCGAGCAGCGCCTGGACAGGCTGGAGAAGGAGAGGGTCCGCGTCATGCTGGAACAAACTGCTGAAAGGGCCTTCAGGTTCATCGATGCCACACTGGCGGCCCTGAGGTGGTAACCCCAGCATGATATGGACCCCCAAGCTGTGGTAGGATGACCAGCAGCCCAAGAACAGCAAGGCGCCCTCCAACAGGTGTAGGTGCCCCCTCCCCACATCTTCTGCCAACGCTGGTTTCCCCAGCAGGTGCCCTATCCTGGCCTTGCCCACAGGGGTGCCCTCCTCCCCATGGGCCCTATACAACACCTAGACCCCCCCATACGGGTCCCACCCCTCCTGGTTCCTCTTGAGCAGCCCTCAACACCACCCCTCCCAGGGCGTGACCCCCCCGACAACAACCCTGCGCCCCTAGTGAGTCGCGACCCCACTGCCAGGCTCGGCCACCTCATAGGAGCAGGTAAGAGCCCGTGTGGTGAGCAGTCATTAACAGGGGAGGGGGCTGGCTGTGACTCCAAGGCCGTGGGCCAAAGGGAGGGTATGCAAGGGAGCACAGCATGTTGTGAGGGACATGGTTCGGCCATGCGCTGAGTACACACAAGGAAGGGGGAACAGCTAACCACCCTACTATGTACCCCTTGCACAGGTAGAAGCAACCCTACCATTCATGGAGTGGCCGGTGGAGGCTGAAGACCTAGAACCCACCAGCCGGCGTCCAAGGAGGGCTACGGCTGAGATGGACCATGGAGAGCAGAACCCCGGTGGTGCAGCGAGAAGGGGATGCAGGAGACCCCGGAAAAAATAACCCCAACCCCTGTAAATAGCCCCCAATAAACCATTTGAAGCACTACATACCTTGTGGCCACTTTGTCATTAAAGGGATGCAACCAAGGTGGGGGAGAGGAGACATCCGCAAGTTTTGGGGTCGGCCCTTCATGGTGCTGCACCCAAATGCTGCATGCCTGGAAAAGAGCTGCTATGCTGCACAGGGAAACCTTGGGGCAATGCATGGTAGGATCTGCAATGGTCCCAGAGGGCATGGCGATGGGTAAAGTGTGAACACGGCACCCTGCCATTGGCAGTCCCTGCACTGTGTGACAAGTGGTATAGAGCGATGAGTGCAAGGTCAGTTACAAGGGTGGTACAATAACTTTATTGTGCATAGGTCAAACAAGCAAGGGAACAGCGGAGGGTGGGCCGCTATACCCTAGGGTTGGTTCGCAGCCTGTAGGGCAGCTATGCGTCTGGTAAGGGCCTGCCTGTTCTCCTCTGATATCCTTCTGAAGGTGCCCCCCGAACATGCTGGTACAGGGGCATGGGATCGGGTCTGCGTGCAAGGCGCAGGTTGTCCAAGGATGCCCCATCTGTCTCACATATATTGTGCAGAACATGGGTCACAAGTACAAGGATGGGGGTGTGCTGCAGGTCAAATTGACTCCCGTTTAGCAGGAGGCGGCACCTCATCTTGAGCTGGCCAAAAGTCCACTCCACAACACACCTCGCCAATGCCAGGTGCTCATTGAAGAGCACCTGCTGGGGGGTGCAGGGAACAGGATAGGACCTCATGAACCATGGGGTTAGGGGGTATGCGGGGTCCCCGATAATGACCAGAGCCATGGAAACACCCTGTTATGCGGAACATTTTGAGGGCGATCTCCCCATCAAACATCCTGGCAAAGAAGGGGGATGAGCGCAGGATTTGAGCATCATGGCTCCTCCCAGAGAGGCCCTTGTACACATCAATGAAGAGGCATCTGTGGTCCACGACAGCCTGGAGATTCACAGAGAATGCCTGCTTCCTATTAAGATAGTCAGTCTTGGCATTAGGGGGCCAAAATATGGGGATATGGGTACTGTCTATCGCCCCTATGCAGTGCGGGAAGCCCATAGCCTCAAACCCCCTGATCACTACATCCGAGTCCTGTAGCTATATCCAGGGCCCCGATTCTTCTGCAATTTCCCCCCCCCCAAATTCTGCGACCCCAAATTGAAAATTCTGCGACCCCAAATTGAAAATTCTGCGACCCAATAAAGTTACAAAACAAGTCTAGTAAAATTAAAACTGTGAGATGGTGATCCATTTCCTTGTACCAATGAATAAAAAATCTGCTTATAATTTTTTCTGTGTACGGGTATTTCAAATATCAGACAACACCCACCCCAAAAAAAACACATGGCAATGCAGAAGGCACAGCTCCTAACCCACCCCCAAAACACATGGCAATGCAGAGGGCACAGCTCCTAACCCACCCCCCAAAACACATGGCAATGCAGAGCTCGCAGCGGGACCTCCCCACGCAGGAGTCCACACACACACACACCCCACACCTACTTACCTTATGGCTGGAGCAGGCAGAGGCGGTGATCCCTGGAATGGCAGCAGTGATCCCTGGAGCAGTGGCGGTGATCCCTGGAGCAGCGGCTGGAGCGGCGGTGATGATCCCTGGAGTGGCGGTCGGGTCCCTCAGCGATCAGGTAAGTGGCAGGATCCAGGAGCTGCTTTATAAAGGCCACGCAAACCCCCGATTGGCTTGTGGCTAGAATAAAGCAGGTCCCGGATTGGCTCACCATCAGAGAAGGGAAATTCCGTGGGGATTTCCCCAGTTTCTGCGATAATCCTGCCCAGGGCAGAATTCTGCGAAAATTCTGCGAATCGCGGTAGCGCAGAAGAATCGGGGCCCATATCACCCGCTCCATGAGGAGGTCCACTATCCAGGGGCGTAGCTACCGTGGTGCAGGGGGGCGCATTTGAGCCTGGGCCTTGCTCTTGGGGGGGCCCATAAGCCATGGGGCCCGAAAAGAAAAATAGGGATCCGCCCGGCGCCGCCTGTCCCATCTGAGGATTTTTATTTTTATTTTTATTTTTTTCCCGTGGCTCGGCTCCACCTGGGCCCCCTATCAGTGCTAGCTGTGCATGTTGATGGCCCCCGGGGAGCCGCCCCCCCCTCCGCCGCTGCCTGAGTCCACGCCACGCCACCCCACTCGGAGTCCCTTAGTCGCACGTTGCATAAGTGCAGCACTGCATTCCCCGTCGGCGTTCTTGCCTGACTTCAGCCCACCATGAGGCAGGCAGGCTGGCTCTTCAAAGTTACATTGATTCATTTCAGTCAAAGGAAGCGGGGACCCAGGGTGCCTTGCGTGAGTGAGTGAGCCGCAGCCAAGAGGCTGTAGTGCTAACGATATTGGAGTGGAGGAGGAGAGCTGCCTGAGTCGGCGTGACCCCCCTAAGTAAAGCGCTTGCTAAGCTTCACTTTGCAAGGTTGGTGTGGTGGGGGGGCAGTCCCCCTCCTCTATCCCTTCTTCCTTGCAGCAAGGCAAGGGAGAAGAGATTTAAAGAGAAGGGGGAGTGCCCCCCCACCACACCAACCTCCCCACCTCCCTTGTCTCCCCAGAGCAGAGTCGCAGTCGGGATGGGTGTTGGGAGACTTGGGATCAATCAGAGACTAGTGTCTCCTCCGCTTCTGGGCTGGCTCCGTGCCTTAGGATCCAAGCACCAAGCACAACCCCCAGCCCAGTGCCTGCTCAGTGTGTTGTTGAGGCCAGCAGCTGATCTGGGTTGGTGTGGTTGGGGGGGGCAGTCCCCCTTCTCTTTAACTCTTCTCCCTTGCCTTGCTGCAAGGGAGAAGGGATAGAGGAGGGGGACTGCCCCCACCACCACACCAACCCCCCTCCCCCTTGTCTCCCCAGAGCAGAGTCAGGATGGGTGTCGGGAGACTCGGGATCAATCAGAGACTAGTATCTCCTCCGCCTCCGGGCCGGCTCCCAAGCGCCAAGCACATCCCCCAGCCCAGTGCCTGCTCAGTGTGTTGTTGAGGCCAGCAGCTGATCTGGGTTGGGGGGGGCAGTCCCCCTTCTCTTTAAATCTCTTCTCCCTTGCCTTGCTGCAAGGGATAAGGGATAGAGGAAGGGGACTGCCCCACCACCACACCAACCCCCCTCTCCCCCCTTGTCTCCCCAGAGCAGACTCGGGATCATTCAGAGACTAGTGTCTCCTCCGCCTCAGGGCTGGCTCCGCGCCTTAGGAGCCGAGCGCCAAGCACAGCCCCCAGCCTAGTGCCTGTTCAGTGTGTTGTTGAGGCCAGCAGCTGATTATTATTATTATTATTATTATTAAACATTTATAAAGCGCCAGTTGCAATCTGGCGCTGTACAGAACATACAATCAGATGCGGTCCCTGCCTGTGGCTTACAATCTAAAAGACAAGGAGGGGGAGACAAGGAGAGGGGACAGCGGGAGAGACATGGGAGAAGACAAACAAACATTCAGGCGGATGCGAAGTCTCAGGTGCATGTACTTGGCTTGGTTACAAGGTGGTC
>QEPC01014703.1:185282-201274 GCA_003113815.1 Sphenodon punctatus | reverse complement strand
AGGGTTGATCCATGCTCTGTGTTAACTCCTAGTTCATTTCCTGGTGACCCGCTAGATCAAAGGTGGGGGACCTTTTCCCTCCCAAGGGCCAATTAGTACAAGCTCCGAGAGCTGGAAGGAGTTGGGGGCTGGGCTGCTTATTAAGGAGTGTGTTTAGGAAGAGGAGGGTCCAGGTCATGGATTGTGCCATGGACCTGACACGGGTCTATCCTTGTGTGCATGCTCTCATCTCTGCTCCCTCCCCTGAGCTCAGTCTTTCAGTGCTTGAGGGTAGAAACTGGATCCAGGGGCCAGGTCCAGGCTAGCCACAGACTGTATTTGGCCTCCTCCAGGCCTTAATTTCCCCCACCCCTGCACTAGACTGTAGCAGTGGATTTCCTGCACTGAGCAGGGTGTTGGACTAGATGATCTCTGAGATCACTTCCAACTCTAAGGTTCTATTATTCTAGCTCTCTGCCAGCTGCGCTCGGTTGGGTGCTCCTCTCAAAGACTACACAAAGTTCAAGGGAGCATGGCTCAGTTGCTGATGCTGGCAAGGCCCAATGGATTTTGTATATTTAGAAGCTGTCAGCAGGCCCCGCCCCATTCCTTAAGCCCTGCCCCATCCCCTAAGCCCTGCCCACATTGGGTTTTTGGCACGCGCGCGTGCTTTGCACACACGCACGTAAGGGGCCCAAAACTGAGACTTGAGCCCGGGCCCTTCTCAACCTTGCTATGCCCCTGCCACTATCAGGTCGTACACATTGTGGAGCACCTTGTTCACTGTCGCGGCCCTCACACCAAACTGCTCTCCCATGCTCCTACAGGAATCAGGTGTGGCTAGCCACCACACAGCCATCGCCACCCGCATCCCTGGAGGCAGTGGGAAGTGCATGTTGGTCACGTTGCAGCAAAGGTGGGGGCCACTGATCTCACATAGGCGGGTCATCAGGGAGCGGTTCATCCTGAAGTGATCAGTCCACTCGTCGTCCGTGCAGGTCGCCAGCATGTTCTCCCACCATTCGTTGTTCCTCGATCACGTCCAGTTCATCCAGGGCGTCAGTAGGGTCACACGGCGGCCATAGAGGTTGACAGGCCACCTGGTGAGGATGAGGCTGACATGCTGAGCTGCTGCTGTGCCCGTCACCAATTCGCAAGCTCAGGCTTGCCACATGTCTCTGGTTTGCTAACTTCTTGCACCATGCAACACGTGTGAACCAAGGGGTGAATGGGCAGAGGTGATCAGCCATCTGCTCGAACATCTGGTCCAGGACCCAGAAGCAGGTGTCCAGAACTTGTAGTAGGGCAGCATGTCCACTCGGGATATCAGCATCCGGCATAGCGAACCCACCACCGTGTCGGATCACCATGCACCACTTACCCCACCAAGTGCTCCGACCCTCAACCCACCAATTCACCGTGCACTGATACCCTATCCCTGCTGATCACCCTGTGCTGCACCTGCACTCTCACACCCCTCCACCAACAGTCAATATTCCACACATGCCACTACCTGTTCACACATGCCCCTACTGTCACACACCTTCAAGCTCACCTCACACACCCTCCCTCTGCTCACGCTCTCACTCACAGACCGCATTCCACTCCACTCCGCTCCGCTCCACTCCACTCCAACCTCACACACAACGCCACAATCCTGTAGCGGTGCCGTCCCCTACTTATAGCCTCCCAGTCAGGTGCTGTGCCTATGCATGTGGTTCAGAAGGATGGGTGCAGCACACCCACCTGACCGGGTTCATCCTGATCGGTTGCCTGCAGTAGGAAAGGGTAGGATACAAATTCAGTAAAATAAATAAATAAATTAATTAAAAATGTGCACGGGGTCACACCAGTCTGTCATTCTGGTACTGCACCGTTGGTTAGGTGGTTGTTATGTACCGTTGGTAAGGCCCTTTGAGCACTGCCTGCAGCACAATACCCCAGGGGCCTATTTCCCACCACCACAGAGGGCAATAGCATGCTGAGCAGCAGGAGGGCTGCACCCAGGAGTCGCAGCATCACGTCCCTGGGCTGTGGGTACTCGTCCCCCGGCAGCATGGTTCTGCACCTCCCCACTCCCAGCCACCCCCCACTGGCACGTGCCCTGGCCTCAGCGCACTCCACTGTGTGGCATGTGCCCACGGCCCACTCTCCACTGGTATCGCAGCAGCTCCTCTCTGTCCACCCAGCCCGGTGTCGCCATTCTCTGTTTGCTGCTTGACCCCGTGCTACAGCCCCTCTGCCCCATGCCCGACCGCCTGCATCGGTTCGCTTATGTACTGTGTAGGCCGGTGGGGGCAGGGCACTGATTGGTGCTGCACTGGGGGTGTGCTGGGGTTGACAACGGGTGCTGGCTCTGGATGATCATCCCTGCAAGTGCGCCGGCTGCATGCCCGCTGGGGGGGATGGAACCGCGCGCACCCCAAGGAACCGCTGGCTCAGCACCGGCACTACAGTCCCCCCTGCCATGGTCCACCTTTGCATACTGCAGCTGTGCATGGTGTGGATACAATGCCTGGCTTGGCTCGTTGTCCTGGCGCAGTGCCCGGTCTTGGGCTCCCTCATCTCTCATCACCTGTGCTGCATCCCTTCTGTCCAGTGTGTGGGTTGCGGCATCCCGGCCCCAGTGGGCTGGCCTATCTCTGGCATGCAAGGCCGCCTGTGGGCAAGGGTAGCCCTTCATTCCATGCTCGTCCCAGTCACTGCAGCCCTCCATCTCCCACCTGTTGCTTCATCGGAGAGGGTCCCGCTCCTGCCATGGCCGATCGTTCTGCTGGGCCCTCAGCCGGGGATGCATGGGAGGGGTGGTCGCCCTGTGTGGACATGCTGTTGGTGGCCCTCTGGCTGAGCCCCGACGTTCAGCTGTTGGTGAGCGACCCCTGTTGGTGAAGGATGGCTATCGGCTCCTGTCATGGTACATGTGGACGATGGGTCACCAGGTTGGTGCCCCGGCATGCCAGGGACGTTCCCTCAAGTTTGGCTTCACCCCCTGTGCCAGTCTCCTTGGGGCACCCGTCCGCTGTTGTTGTGCTGTGGACCACTGCAGAGTTAACGGCAGCTTGCCTACTGATGGAGCTACCCAGGTTCGGCCTTGCCATGCTATCCAGGGGCCCCCATGTTGCTTCCCTGTACACCGGCAGCCTCCTGCATGCCCGCGACATCCCGCGCGCACCCTCGTACGTGGGGGCCCTCCTGTGGGACTTGGACTTGCAGTGCCCCGAGGTTGGTGGCCCACTTCGGACCGGGACCCCTCCACTGCGGAGCTCACCACTGTTCGATCGGTGATGGACCTTCCAGCTGTGCGGGCTGCAGCCACCGGTGTGGATCTGCTCCTTCCCCGCTTCCTGGTGGATGCTCATATGTGCCCCTGGGGCTTCCAAAGGGGCCTGCTCACCTGGGAGGATCTAGCGCAGGGGTCTCTGCCCCAGAAGCACTCACTGGACCGTTCATGAGTGGGCCCTTGCTGCCACCCGCTCACAGCCACCCCGGTGCCTTGGACAGTACATTGTCTGCCCCTCCCCGCCCCCCCCCCGTGCCTCCGACCGGACTGTGCGCTGCTGTCTGCATCGATGCTGGCTCCCGCCTGGTTCCCCAGACCCCATCGCCCCTTCTGGGCGACCGCTGCACCTTCCCGCTGGGGCTGTCCTGGTGCCCTCACCCGCTATCCATGGTCGCTCCTGTGCCCTCCTGTTGTGCTTCTCTTTCTCGGCCGTGGTTACACCTGCACCCCCCTGCTCAGCCTTTCTGTGCACGGGGGACCCTGTTCCCCGAGCACCAATAAAATGCTGTTCCACGATGGTCTGTGCTGCCTTGTTTCTCTTGCTGCTGTGGTGGCTGGGTGCCCCCTCCCCTTGGTGGCCTTCCTGCCCCCATCTGTGTGGTTGTGTGCAGGAGGTGTGCTTGGTGTGTACTGGCGGGCTCCGGGCCTGTGGGGTGGGCACCGGTTCTGTGGTGTGTGTTCCCCTGGCAGCTTCCATGCTGGGTGCTGCTGCCTAGGCTGGCTCAAGGGGTGGTATTGGTGGTGGGCAATCAGCCAGGCACCCCCTGGACTCGCCTGTGCATTGGTGTGGCCCTGCCCCTCCCCTCCACTCCCCTCTGCTGTCGGCCCCTGTTGGTGTGGGCCGTCTATGGTGGTGGAAATGGATGGGCGGAGGCACTGGGGGCACTGAGCGGCTGAACATGAGTAGGGGTTGTGCTGACCCCAGGCTTTGGCTTTTCCTATCCCCCTTCATGCAGGGATCCTGGTGCTCTCCCGGGTGGTGGCTGTTGGCGTCTGTGGTGTGCCCCCAGTGCTGTGGCTGCCCCCAGCCCTCCCAGGGCCCATTCGTGTGGGTGTTCCCCATTGCCCTGTCCCTTCTCTCCTGCAGCTACTGTTGTCATGCTGCTGGTGATCTTGTGCCTGGGCACAAGGGTGCAGCAGCTGGAGCAGGCAGCATGGGACATGCGGGCAGCGGGGTGGCTATTTGATGGCATCCGTGAGTGTGCTCGCTGTTTGCTGGGCCCTGGCCCTGTATCCCTCCATGGGGGGTTCTGTTCCTTGGTGTCCGGGGCTGGTTCTGATGACTGTCTCCTCTTCCTCTGTCCCATTCAATGCAAACCATGACCGTGGAGCGGACCCGGGAGCAGGGGGCGTTGTTGGAGCTCCTCCTGCACATCCTGGAGCAGCTGCACTGACTGGACCATGCACAGGCCGAGCGCTGATGCCAGGTGCGGGGTCGCTGGCCCTATTGACCGGGTGTTGTCCCAGGCCTGCTGTCGCTGCCCCCCCTTCTGTTGCCCTGTCCCCTTCCCTGGCCTGTTGTTGTTGCCCCCTGTTGCTGGTTCCCCTTTTCATTAAAAGCATTTGTGTTCCTTCCTGGTGTGTCCGTGTTGTGCTTTGCTTTGACCTTTTCCCTTGTGCGGATACCTCTGGGAGGGATGTTGCGGGGTTGCCTGTGTTGTGTGGGTGCCTTCTCCCCCCTAGCCCCTGTGGGCCTGTCCCTGTGTGCTTCTGTTGCCTGCTGTGTGTGGGTCGCTCTGCTGTGTGTGTGTGGGGGGGGGCTGGCGCCAGGCTGTTCGGGCTCTGTGCTGGGGCTGTGTGGAGCCGGCTCCTTTGTAGTAGCTGTCATCCCATCCCATCCCATCTCTATCCTGCCCCGCCCGCACGGGTCCTGGCAGCTCGGGGACAGGGCCGCATTGCGTAGCTTCATTTGTCCTTGGTCGTCCATGTTGTGCCATTGCTGTGCCAGGCAGGGCTTCCCCGTCGGTCCCGGCTGTCCGTGTACTTGCGCGGGTGTTTGCTGGGTGCTTCCCGGGATGGGTGTTTGGCCGCTGGGTGTTTGCCAACCCCTCCCCTTTCCTTCCCACATCCCCCTGCAGCACTGTCCGTGTAAATGTCTCCCTGCTCGGCGCCGCTGGGTGTTCACTGGGTGTGCTCACCCACCCATCCACACCCACCTCCACCTATCGGCGCTGCTGTGCCGTCTGTGTAAAAAAGGCCTTTGAGTTATTTTTTTTGGGGGGGGGGGCTGTGGGTGATGATGTACAACATAAAATTTAAATGACTTAGGAGCCTAAGAGCTATTTTCAACCAAAGGCTCTCCCTGTGGGATTAATAATAATAAATTATATGAATTATATTATATATTAAATTGAATTAAATAATAATAAATAATAATAAATGATAATAATAATAATTAATAAATGATTTGCAACACTACATTCTTGTTTGCCTCTTATATATAGCAATTCAAGAGAGATGGCTTACATTATTAATTTCTGGTTTACTGTACTCAACTAACAAAGAGAAATGTATTTGGTTGCTTTCTAAAAATTCAGCTGTTCTTTTCATTCTTTGGGCACCTTTGCCTTTTTATCTTGGAAGATAAGAGAGAAGTTTAAGTAATTATAAAACTATTATATTTTTATATTGGTGTTTTCCAGTTTTTCTTTGTGTTTATATGTTTTGGTGAAATTTATACATAAAAATCTAAGCTAACCAAAGATTGAAAATTGATATGGGCTTCTGTGTCACTTAGGTAACTCTACAAATGTAATCTGGGATTGTAACATGGTTGAGGGCACCAGGGGTAGGTCTCCACAGGATGCAGCTCAATAAAGTCACTTTCTTTGGGAATTAGCTCCATGTTAGGGGTGGATCAAGAACCGTTTCTGGTTCTCCTGAAATTCTCACAAAAATTGAGAAATGCTACCAAGAACTAGACGTTGGGCATCTTTAGACATAAAAAGATCGGGTGTCAAAATCCCTAAGCACGTGTTTGGCTGTTGTGTGTAAGCACCATAACAATCCCAACACCAATTTGACCATCACACAATGTGACCACCATTGCATCACAAGGACAATTTCCGTGTTCTAACTGAACACGTGAACAACATTGTGTCTAATGATATCGCGTGGCATTTTAGCAGGTACAACATGGAGAACAAGGTGGCAGTGCTTGCATGCCGCGATTGGGTGGCGAGCAAAACACCGATTTACCCCAAGATGGGCTGTGTGTCTAAGTAGCGCCACAGGGTGAACACAGGGCTAAACCAGTGTTCACATCAAGGTCAAAACAGGCATTCAGACACCCATTGACATTATGTCTAAAGACACCCAAGATTTCAGTAACATTCTGAGATCTCACGAGAACCTCAAGCAAATTAAAAAACTCATGTGTGCATATGCAAATGGCTACTGCGGCAATTCTTCACATGTACAGTGGGTTTTTATTTTATTTTTTTCACTGTGAGGCAACTACCTCTTCATCGAACTTACCTCATCACCTTCCCCCACAGAGAAGCAGAGAAGGCAACGAGGAGTCCTAAAGCAGCCCCAGACATGGAGAGAAGAAACCTAGTGAATAAAATGTTGTTGGTTTTGATTCTATCTCTGGGAATTAATTTTCCAAGGTGCCAATATGACAACGGGTGAAAACTAGGGCTGAAACTCAGTCTCAGCATTTTCAAGTTTCTTGGCAAGAAACACCGTTCTCAGCTTGTTCTGAGAAACAAGAACAAGTTGAGAAATGGCAGCTTCTTGCTGTCTTATCACCGAGAGGATTTGAAGGTCTTTGTAATGGACAAGAACTAGGGACATGCAAACAGAACAGGGTTCGGATGTTCGGCCGTTCAGTCTGAAAACTTAGTTCGGGTCCATGGGTTCGGTCCCGTGGAGTTTGGACTACCCAGAATGTTTGGAAAGTTCGGCCACAGCAGAGGCTTGGGGTGCTCCAGGGGTGCCCATGGGGGCATGGCAGGCTGTCAGAGACACACCAGCAGCAGCAGAGACTGGGAAGGCTTGGTACCCCGGGTTGCCCAGGCAGGCAGGATTTGTGCTTGGCCCCTGGGGGTGCCTGAGGGGGCATGGCTGGCTGGCTGAGAACCAGTGGCAGCATCAGTAGCAGAGACCGGGAAGGCTTGGGACTTGGTGGCTGGCCTGGCACCCCTACTGGGCCAGGCACTGCAGGCTGCCAGGCATTGGCGGAGCAGCAGCAGACATTGGATTGCCCGGTAGCAGAACCCATGGCACAGCAGAGGCAGCAGAAGCAGACAATGGATTGCCAGGGCACAGAACCCATGGCACAGCAGAGGCAGTAGCAGCAGAAGTGGCAGTCATTGAATTGCCGGGGCACAGAACTCATGGTACAGCAGAGGCAGCAGAAGCGGACATTGGAGTCCAGGAGGCTGCAGCTGTCTCTGCTGCAGGAGCAGGTGCAGGTGCTTCAGGGTCAGATGTTCATCATGGGCCACCATTGTTGCCCACTATTGATGTGATCCCCATCAGTACAGGACTGGTGGATTCCACCCCAGCTGCTAGAGGCAGGGCCCAATCCCTGGTCTATGGCAGCAGGGAGGAGAAGGAGTAGCTTCAGCAGCACCACCAGCAGCTATAGGGGGCACAGGGAGAGTGGCAGCAGCATGGTGGGCAGTCCATCAGCCTCAGGGTCCCAGTACTCCCCTTCATGGGGGGACATCACTCATATTGGAGACAGCGAGGCAGACACTAGTCCTGTGGAGGAGATGTCTGGTGCTGAGGCGATGGCTGACCCTCCAAGAACTGTGTCACCACCATGTTCTGTCCCTCCCATCAGCGCTGTCAGTGGTACGTCACCTGGTGTGGGCCAGAAGGCAGGCAGGGGCAAAAAATCCTCCATATGGGTGCATTTTAAGTTGGTGTGGGTGGATGATCCCAGGGAGGTGCAGTGTAGTTTGTTCCAGAAGGTGGTGAAGTGTAGGCAGGTGCTCACCAACCTTGGCACAACTGCCATGGCAAGGCACCTGAAGGCATGCCACAGTGCTGTGCTGCTAAGCGGGCAGGCAGGGGCAGTGGACACCAGTGGGTTCCTAACTGCAGTGGCCAGTCATCTGCCTCCATCAGTGGGCAAGCGCCCTGCTCTAACAGATGCCTCTAGCAGCAGGAGTGGTATTGCTGCTAGGGGGGACAGCAGCAGCCAGTTGAAGCCCAGAAGCATCAGTGCACCATGGAGGAGCTGGGGTGGGGGTAGCTGCAGGATGTGGAGCTGCAGGATGTGGAGGACAGCATGGCTTTCACCAGAAAGCCATGCGCATGTTTGGGGAAATGATTGCACTGGATGGGCAGCCCTTCTCGGTGGTCGGGGACGTGGAGTTTAGGCGCCTGATTGGCTTCCTGGTCCCCCAGTTTAAGCTGCCCTTGCACACCACCCTGAATCGGCAGGTGGTGCCAGCCTTGTACCGGGCTTTAAAGGAGCTGGTGAGGGAGCAGCTGGCAAGGGCTGGAGGTGCCACCATCCACTTCACCACAAAACTGTGGAAGAGCAGAAACATGCAGCATGCCTACCTGGCAGTGACAGCGCACTGGTGGCAGGACCCAGAGACAGCATTTGGGAGTGGCAGGAGGGGTCCCGAAGCAGGGTATAGGTGGTTCCTGCTTCAGGCAAAAGTCATGGACATCCAGCACACTTCTTGGAACATCAAGGCAGCCCTGACCGCCATGGTGAGGGAATGGGTCACGCCAGGTGCGTCCTTCACCAAGGGGTGCGTGGTGACCGACAACATGGCCAGCATATTGAGGACAGTCCATGAGGGGGGCTTCACCAGCATCCCTTGTGCTGCACACGCTCTTCACCTGGTGGTCAGGGACACTCTGGGCATGGAGGAGAAGGGGATTGGGGCAGGCACCCTTAGCTCCCTGATCGAGCGGGGGAGGAAACTGGTCAGTTTCTTTAACCGGAGCGTGAAGGGCAGCGACCTCCTCCGGATGAAGCAGACAGAGCAAGGCTCCCCAGTGCACCAGCTGGTGCAGGATGTGTCCACCAGGTGGAATTCCATGTTCCTGATGCTTGAGCGGCTTCTTGAGCCTTTCATCAGGTTCAACTGGTGATGGACAGTGGGGCACCTCCAGGGTACAATGGGGCAGAATGGATATCCTGGCTCACACTGTCTTTGTTCTGAGACCATTCCTGGCCATGATGGAGACCATCAGCTCCTCCATGGCCATCATCAGCCAGGTGACCCCTCTGGTCCAGAGTCTCCTCAGGAGGCTGCATGAGATTATCCAGGGGCAGGATTGTGGCTCTCAGGGCAAGAAGCTGGTGGATGAGGTGGTTGCCCTGGTGTGGCAGCTGAAGGCAGGGCTGAAGGCATGGTTTCATGAGCTCCTGCAGTGGGAGGAATATGTGTTGGCAACCATGCTGGACCCCAGGGTCAAGGGCAGCGTGGCATGCCAGACACCGCTCTATGGGCACTGGACGGGTGACCTGGTGGAGAGGGTCTGGCAGACAGCGAGGGCTCTGGAGAGTGCACAGCAGCAGCAGCAGGACACCTTTGGGGATGGTGGGAGTGGGAGCATCCACCCCTTTCAGCTAGCGGGGTCTGTCCCTACCCCCGGCCCTAGCAGTAGCAGCACCAGTAGCAGGCTGAGCAGCAGCAGCACCCCTATTGCTTCTAGATGATGTGGATGGACAGCCCTCCCTGCCTGTAACGTAGGCCTCAGAACCCTGATGGTGGATCCTGGGGCTGGAGTGACTGGCTGTTTCTTGATGCCATGGAATGAGAGCTCCCCGTGAGCAGAATGACGGCCTCAGAACCCTGATGGTGGGTCCTGGGGCTGGAGTGGCAGCTTCTGGATGATGTGGATGGACAGCCCTCCCTGCCTGTAACATAGGCCCCAGAACCCTGATGGTGGGACCTGGGGCTGGAGTGGCTGCTTCTTGATGCCGGGTATATCACCTAAATCTATCTAATCTAACCCTGATGGTGGGTTTTGGTACTAGAGTGACTGTTTCTTGATACCATGGAATGAAGGCTCCCCTTGACTGTAACGTAGGCCCCAGAACCCTGATGTTGGGTCCTGGGGCTGGAGTGACTGGCTGTTTCTTGATGTTGTGGAATGACAGCTCCCTGTGAGTGGAATGGTGACCCCAGAGCCCTGATGGTGGATCCTGGGACTGGAGTGGCTGTTTCTTGATGCTGTGGAATGATGGCTCCCCTTGACTGTAACGTAGGCCCCAGAACCCTGATGGTGGGTTCTGGGACAGGAGTGGCAGCTTCTGGATGAAGTGGAATGACAGCCCTCCCTGCCTGTAATGTAGGCCCCAGAACCCTGATGATGGGTCCTGGGGATGGAGTGGTCGGCTGTTTCTTCATGCCATGGAATGAAGGCTCCCTGTGAGTGGAATGACGGCCCCAGAACCCTGATGGTGGGTTCTGGGATTAGAGTGGCAGCTTCTGAATGACATGAATGGACAGCCCCCTGTGACTGGAACATAGGCCCTAGAACCCTTATGGTGGGTCCTGGGGCTGGAGTGGCTGGCTGTTTCTTGATGTGGTGGAATGACAGCTCCCTGTGAGAAGAATGATGGCCCCAGAACTCTGATGGTGGGTCCTGGGGCTGGAGTGGCAGCTTCTGGATGACGTGGATGGACAGCCATCCCTGCCTGTAACATAGGCCCCAGAACCCTGATGGTGGCACCTGGGGCTGGAGTGGCTGCTTCTTGATGCTGGGTATATCACCTAAATCTATCTAATCTAATCTAAATAAATGAAACTCTGAAGGTAAATGTGTGGAAATGGGTGAAATAGAAGGAGGATGGCAATGGATTGGGAAAACACAAACTGCTGGGAGAGGGAGAGTTCTGAAAACACCTGCTAACTGAATCAGTGGCTAGCTGAGAATGAATTGTAAGGGGGGAGGACCATTACTTTTGTTACTTGCATCGGTGGAGCAGCGGCACAGGCCTGGCCTGGGCTTGGTGGCTGGTTCCCCTACTGAACTGGGCATTGCAGACTGGCTGGCATCGGTGGAGCAGCGGCAGAGGCCCAGCCAGGGCTTTATGGCTGGCACCCCTACTCAGCTGGGCATTGCAGGCTTCCAGGCATCGGTGGAGCAGTGGCAGAAGCCCGGCCAGGGCTTGGTGGCTGGCACCCCTACTTGGCTGGGCGTTGCAGGCTGGAATCATACTCAATTGAGCTCAAGAAGCTCTACTGCAAATTGGGCAAGCCTTGCCCGGTGGTGAATTTCATGGACACCCAGCCCCCAACCACCAGTGCACTCATCTGAGCTATGCCTATGCCTGTCTACAAGAGTGAGGAGAAAATGGCTGACATGCAGTACCACCACCACCACCACCAGCAGCAGCAGCAGCAGCAGCAGACATTGGATTGCCAGGGCACAGAGCCCGTGTCACAGCAGAGATGGCATCAGCAGAGGCAGGGGCAGCAGACATTCGATTGCTGGGGCACAGTACCTATGGCACAGCAGTGGCAGCCTCAGCAGCAGCAGAAATTACATTGCCGAGCCACAGTATCCATGGCACAGCAGCGGTAGCAGCAGCAGACATTGGATTGCCAGGGCACAGTAACTGCAGCTGGCACCCATCCTTGGCCAGGCATTGCAGGCTGGCTGGCATCGGTGGAGCAGTGGCAGAGGCCTGGCCAGGGCTTGGTGGCTGGCACCCCTACATGGCCAGGAATTGCAGGCTGGCATCCTACTTGCTGGATCTCAACAAGCTCTTCTGCAAATTGGTCAAGCCTTGCCCAGAGGTGAATCACGTGGCCACCCAGGAGCAGACATTGGATTGCCCAGGCACAGTACCTGTGGCACAGCAGAGTCAGCATTGGAAGAAGCAGCAGACATTGGATTGCCCAGTCCCAGAACCCGTGGCATAGCAGAAGCAGCATTAGCAGCAACGGGTATTGGGTTGCCAGGGCACAGAACCCATGGCACAGCAGAGGCAGCATTGACAGCAGCAGGTAGTATATTGCCAGGGCACAGAACCCATGGTACAGCAGAGGCAGCAGAAGTGGACATTGGATTTCCGGGGCACAGAACCCATGGCACAGCAGAGGCAGCATTGGAAGCAGAAGCAGACATTGGATTGCCCGGTAGCAGAACCCATGGCACAGACAGCAGAGGCCGCATTGGCAGCAGCCCTTGGTGAAGGGCATGCCTGGCATGACCCTCTCCCTCATCATGGCGGTCAGGGCTGACTCAAGTCGATGTTCTGAGCAGTGGGGGCCGTCCATGACTTCTGCTTGAAGCAGGACCCACCTATACCCTGCTTCGGGACCCCTCCTGCCACTGCCAAATGCTGCCTCTGGGTCCTGCCACCAGTGCACCGTGACTTCCAGGTATGCATGCTGTACGTTCATGCTCGACCACAGGTTGGTGGTAAAGTGGACGGTGGCACCGCCAGCCCTTGCCAGCTGCTCCCTCACCCGCTCCTTTAAAGCCCGGTACAGGGCTGGCACCACCTGCTGACTCAGGGTGGTGTGTGAGGGCAGCTTAAACTGGGGGGCCAGGAACCCAATCAGGCACCTAAACCTCATGTCCTCGACCACCAAAAAGGGCTGCCCATTCAGCGCGATCATTTCCCCTAACACGTGTGTGGCTATCATTTGCAAGCCATGCCACCCTCCATGTCCTGCATCTGCAGATGGACTTGACAGCCGCCCCCACCCCAGCTACTCAATGGTGCACTGACCCTGCTGCTGCTGCTGCTGCTGCTGCTGCCCCCTAGCAGCAATACCACTCCTGCTGCTGGAGGCATCTGTTAGAGCAGGATGCTTGCACACTGATGGAGGCAGACGACTGGCCACTGCAGTTAGGAACCCACTGGCGTGCACTGTCTCTGCCTCTTTGCTTAGCACCACAGCGCTGTGGCATCCCTTCAGGTGCCTTGCCATAAGCAGTTGTGCCAAGGTTGGTGATCACCTGCCCACGCTTCACCACCTTCTGACACAAAGTGCACGGCATCTCTCTGGGATCATTCGTCCGCACCAACTTAAAATGTGCCCAGACAGAGGATATTATATCCCTTCCTGCCTTCTGGCCCGCACCGGGTGATACACCACTGACAGCGCTGCTGGGAGGGGCAGAACATGGTGGTGACACAGCTCTCCGAGGGACAGCCATCGCCTCAGCACCAGACATCTTCTCCACAGGACTAGTGTCTGCCTCGCTGTCTCCAATATGAGTGATGTCCCCCCGTGAAGGGGAGTACTGGGACCCTGAGGTTGATGGACTGCCCACCATGCTGCTGCCACTCTCCCTGTGCCCCCTATAGCTGCTGCTGCTACTGCTGCTCCTCTCCCTGCTGCCATTGCCCGGGGATCGGGCCCTGCCTCTATCAGCTGGGGTGGGATCCATCAGCCCTGGACTGCTTGGGATCACCTCAACAATGGGGGTCGGGGACATTGGTGGCCCTGGAAGAACATCTGAAGCACCTGCACCTGCAGCCACAGCAGAGACAGCCACAGTCTTCTGTACTGCAGGCCTTCCAGTGCCCTGTGTGGCAGTGGAGGACGCTGGCAGGAGGTGCCACCAACCACACCCCGGCTAGTGCCACTGCTGGGAGCCTCTGAAGCCTGACTGCCAAAATCAGGTCTGTGAAATTTGGGGCGTGGTGATGGGCTCGGGCTGCTGCTGATGCCTGCTGCCACTCCACTGGCATGGCCCCTGCCACCTCTGCCACATGCTCCATTGCCTGTCTTATGGGCAGCAGACCAGCCTCTCCTGCTACCCTTCTCCATTTTTCCTTTACAAATTGTGCAGAGGAAGATTTTATATTTTTTTAAATGTATTTATTCAAAATTTGAATATTATATATATATCTACTACACTAACTCTAACTGCTATTAACTATTCTAAAACCTATGGAACTAAATGGAATATTATCTAATAGCTACAAAGGCCTAGTCCTACAAACACACTATAAAATATTAAAACTGAATCACTTCACACTATCTCTATAACTAAGCTAACTCTTACAACTATCTATCTATCTATCTATACACAGGGATGTGGCGGGGGGGGCACAGACAGCTCACAACAAACAACACAGAGAGGGGTACAAAACTGAAATGAAAACTAAATAAAACTAATGCTACTCTAAATAAATCCAAAAACAGGGGAAGGGAATTAGGGATGGAATATCTACAGGGAGGAGGGAAAGATTCAATGGAGGGGAGGGAGAAACAACACAGGGAGGGTTAAAAAATAAAACCAAACACCTAAATCAATCTAATCTAAATAAATGAAACTACGGAGGTAAATGTGTGGAAATGGGTGAAATAGGAGGAGGACGGCAATGGATTGGGAGGTACACAAACTGCTGGGAGAGGGAGGCTTCTGAAAACGGCTGCTGACAGGATCAGTGGCTAGCTCAGAAGGAGTTGGAAGGGGGGAGGGCAATGACCTTTGTTGCTTGCTGTGCCCACCTTACCACAAGCCCCATTGGCTCCGTGCAGTCTAGCCCGTGGCCAATTGCAGACTGCGAAGCTAGTGGTCTGAGGAAAAGAGGGATGGTGATTGGGCAGGCTGTCTGCTAGTCCAAGCCTCTCCACCCCTGGCGCCAGGAAGTCTGCTCCTCAGGGGATTCCATGGGCATTCCAGACCTGTTTTTCCCCCCCGAACATGCTCGAACTCATCCGAACGCGGCTGAACTGTTCGGCTGTTTCTGTATTCGGTTTGGGCGTCCAGTTCAGCCTTCCGAACTGACCGAATTCGGGCCAAACACTGAACGGCCGAACCGCGTTCGCATATCCCTACCGGCCAGCTCCCTCCCCCGCTCGATCAGGAAGCTACGGGTGTCTGCCCCAATCCCTTTCTCCTCCAAGCCCAGAGCGTCCCTGATCACCAGGTGAAGGGTGCGTGCGGCGCAAGGGATGCTGGTGAAGCCCCCCTCACAGACTGCCCTCAATATGTTGGCCGTGTTGTCCATCACCACGCACCCCTTGGTGAAGGGCACACCTGGCGTGACCCACTCCCTCACCATGGTGGTCAGAGCTGCTTTGATGTTCCGAGCAGTGTGGGGGCCGTCCATTAATTCCGCCTGAAGCAGGGACCACCTATACCCTGCTTCAGGACCCCTCCTACCACTCCCAAATGCTGCCTCCGGGTCCTCCCACCAGTGCGCCGTGACTACCAGGTATGCGTGCTACGCGTTCATACTTGACCATAGGTCGGTGATGAAGTGGAGGGTGGCACCCCAAGCCCCTAACAGCTGCTCCCTCACCCGCTCCTTTAAAGCCCGGTACAATGCTGGCACCACCTGCTGACTCAGGGTGGTGCGCGAGGGCAACTTAAAGTGGGGACCTAGGAAGCCAATCAGGTGCCTAAATCCCATGTTCCCAACCACCAAGAAGGGCTGCCCATCCAGCGCGATAATTTCCCCCAACATGTGCGTGACTTTCAGTTGAAAGCCACGCCACCCTCCACGTCCTGCAGCTGCCAATGAAGTTGGCAGCTGCCCCCACCCCAGCTCCTCCATGGTGTACTGACACTGCTGCTGCTGCTCCCCCCTAGCAGCAATACCGGCACCCCTGCTGTTAGAGGTAGCTGCTCGAGGACACTTGTCTGCTGATGGAGGCGGACGACTGGCCGCTGCAGTCAGGAACCCGCTGGCGTGCACTGCCCCTGCCTGCCCACTTAGCAGCACAGCACTGTGGCATGCCTTCAGGTGCCTCGCCATGGCAGTTGTGCCAAGGCTGGTGAGCACCTGCCCATGCTTCACCATCTTCTGGCACAAACTGCACTGCATCTCCCTAGGATC
>QEPC01014703.1:168056-184309 GCA_003113815.1 Sphenodon punctatus | reverse complement strand
CCTAAATCTATCTAATCTAATCTAAATAAATGAAACTATGGAGGTAAATGTGTGGAAATGGGTGAAATAGGAGGAGGATGGCAATGGATTAGGAACACAAACTGCTGGGAGAGGGAGACTTCTGAAAACCGCTGCTGACAGGATCAGTGGCTAGCTCAGAAGGAGTTGGAAGGGGGGAGGGCAATGACCTTTGTTGCTTGCTGTGCCCACCTTACCACAAGCCCCATTGGCTCCGTGCAGTCTAGCCCGTGGCCAATTGCAGACTGCGAAGCTAGTGGTCTGAGGAAAAGAGGGATGGTGATTGGGCAGGCTGTCTGCTAGTCCAAGCCTCTCCACCCCTGGCGCCAGGAAGTCTGCTCCTCAGGGGATTCCATGGGCATTCCAGACCTGTTTTTCCCCCCCGAACATGCTCGAACTCATCCGAACGCGGCTGAACTGTTCGGCTGTTTCTGTATTCGGTTTGGGCGTCCAGTTCAGCCTTCCGAACTGACCGAATTCGGGCCAAACACTGAACGGCCGAACCGCGTTCGCATATCCCTACCGGCCAGCTCCCTCCCCCGCTCGATCAGGAAGCTACGGGTGTCTGCCCCAATCCCTTTCTCCTCCAAGCCCAGAGCGTCCCTGATCACCAGGTGAAGGGTGCGTGCGGCGCAAGGGATGCTGGTGAAGCCCCCCTCACAGACTGCCCTCAATATGTTGGCCGTGTTGTCCATCACCACGCACCCCTTGGTGAAGGGCACACCTGGCGTGACCCACTCCCTCACCATGGTGGTCAGAGCTGCTTTGATGTTCCGAGCAGTGTGGGGGCCGTCCATTAATTCCGCCTGAAGCAGGGACCACCTATACCCTGCTTCAGGACCCCTCCTACCACTCCCAAATGCTGCCTCCGGGTCCTCCCACCAGTGCGCCGTGACTACCAGGTATGCGTGCTACGCGTTCATACTTGACCATAGGTCGGTGATGAAGTGGAGGGTGGCACCCCAAGCCCCTAACAGCTGCTCCCTCACCCGCTCCTTTAAAGCCCGGTACAATGCTGGCACCACCTGCTGACTCAGGGTGGTGCGCGAGGGCAACTTAAAGTGGGGACCTAGGAAGCCAATCAGGTGCCTAAATCCCATGTTCCCAACCACCAAGAAGGGCTGCCCATCCAGCGCGATAATTTCCCCCAACATGTGCGTGACTTTCAGTTGAAAGCCACGCCACCCTCCACGTCCTGCAGCTGCCAATGAAGTTGGCAGCTGCCCCCACCCCAGCTCCTCCATGGTGTACTGACACTGCTGCTGCTGCTCCCCCCTAGCAGCAATACCGGCACCCCTGCTGTTAGAGGTAGCTGCTCGAGGACACTTGTCTGCTGATGGAGGCGGACGACTGGCCGCTGCAGTCAGGAACCCGCTGGCGTGCACTGCCCCTGCCTGCCCACTTAGCAGCACAGCACTGTGGCATGCCTTCAGGTGCCTCGCCATGGCAGTTGTGCCAAGGCTGGTGAGCACCTGCCCATGCTTCACCATCTTCTGGCACAAACTGCACTGCATCTCCCTAGGATCACCTGCCCGCACCAACTAAAAATGTGCCCATATGGAGGATTTTTTGCCCCCTCCTGCCTTCTGGCCCGCACTGGGTGATGCACCACTGACAGCGCTGCTGGGAGGGGTAGAACATGGTGGTGACACAGCTCTCGGAGGGACAGCCATCGCCTCAGCACCAGACATCTCCGCAGGACTAGTGTCTGCCTTGCTGTCCCCAATGTGAGTGATGTCCCCCCATGAAGGGGAGTACTGGGACCCTGAGGCTGATGGACTGCCCACCATGCTGCTGCCACTCTAAGCGCTGCTGCTACTGCTGTTCCTCTCCCTGCTGCCATTGCCAGGGATTGGGCCCTGCCTCTAGCAGCCGAGGTGGGATCAACCACCCCTGGACTGCTGGGGATCACATCAATAATAATTCAATTCAATTCAATTCAACTTTAATTTATACCCCGCTCTCTCCCGCAAATGCGGCTCGAGGCGGCTTACACAGCAATGAGGAAAGTCAATACAATACAATCAAACAAATAAATAATCAATAAACAAAAAACAAAGTCAATACAATCACCCCACCCCCCACAATCTAATTCAAAATAATCCATTTTACCAATCTAATTTAAACCATCTAATCCATCATTTCCAATCGTTCCCCCACCCTGCTGCCACCGGGGTGGGGGGAGGGATCTTCACCTCCCCATCCCCTCCTGCTCTCACCACGAGGGCGGGTTCATTTACAACAGTCACCAAACAATAATAATACAAAAATCCTAATAATCAACAAGTTCATTAATCATCCATTATAGGACAAGGCTACAATATACCACACACATCATCCCCATCTCACATACTACAGTACCTCCATAACTACAGTATACAATATAAATTCAATACTCATATTAAATCAACATTGGCTCATCAAATTTCTCCCCCCCCCTCTTCCCTCATCCCCCTCCTCCCCTCTTGCTCTCACCAAAAGGTGCAATCCACTCTTAGCCAATTCTCTTCCCCACCACACATTTATAATATGAACCCTATTCCGTAGCCCCGGCCCTCAGTCACAACCGAAGGGCACAACCAAAGGGCACACCCCTTTGGCCGTGCCCCCTCAGCATGTGCCACTGGCACAGCGGCCGGCACGGCTGTCGGCCGCCCCCCGGTTCTTGTCCAGGCAGCCCGGAAATCATCTGTCCCAAACCCCGCCTACTTGTCAAGCGCTGCAGCTGCTTTTGCTCTTCTCGACCTCTGGCCATCCTTCTGGGAGCTTGCTGCCGGCTCACACGGGGGGACAATAGTCCATACACCCCCGCACAGGGATTCAAGAGTGGGGGGCTGATCCCAGTCACTTCCTTTACTCAAGGGCTGCCCCTCGCCCCTCAACCTTCCACTGCCTCCGCTCCCCATAGTTCTCACCAACGGGACCTGTCTCCTTTCACCACAGCTGCTGCTGCTACATATGCATCTCATGGAAGGGAGTTCCATAATACTGGGACACACCCTTGTTGTATGAGCCTGATGGGCAGATGGTACCTTCCATTATGGGGGACATTGGTGGCCCATGACCAACATCCGACCCCGAAGCATCTGCATTTGTTCCTGCAGCCGCATCAGAGACAGCTGCAGCCTCCTGTACTGCAGGCCTTCCAGTGCCCTGTGTGGCAGTGGAGGACACTGGCAGGAGGTACCACCGAACCATACCCCAGCTTGTGCCACTGCTGGGTGCCTCTGAAATCTGACTGTCAAAATCAAGTCTGTGCAGTTTGGGGTGTGGTGATGGACTCAGGCTGCTGCTAATGCCTGCCACTCCGCTGGCACAGCCCCTGCCACCTCTGCCACGTGATCCATTGCCTGCCTTATGGGCAGCGGACCAGCCTCTCCTGCTTCCCTTCTCCATTTTTCCTTTCCAAATTATGAGGAGGAAGATTTTATATATTTTTATTTTTTATTCAGAATTTGAATATTATATATATAATATATATATAATATTCAAATTCTGAATAAAAAATATCTACTACACTAACTCTAACTGCTATTAACTATTCTAAAACCTATGGAACTAAATGCATTATCTAATATCTACAAAGGCCTAGTCCTACAAACACACTATAAAATATTAAAACTGAATCACTACACACTATATCTAGCTCTATAACTAAGCTAACTCCTACAACTATCTATCTACAGTAACTACCTAATATCTATGCACAGGGATGGGAGGGGGGAACACAGACAGCTCACAACAAATAACAAAGGGAGGGGTACAAAACTGAAATGAAACCTAAATCAATCTAATTCTACTCTAAATAAATCCAAAAACAGGGGAAGGGAATCAGGGATGGAATATATACAGGGAGGAGGGAAGGATTAAATGGAGGAGAAACAACACAGGGAGGGGTGAAAAATAAAAATAACACCTTAATCTATCTAATCTAATCTAAATAAATGAAACCATGAGGTAAATGGGTGAAATAAGAGGAGGATGGCAATGGATTGGGCGGAACACAAACTGCTGGGAGAGGGAGAGTTCGGAAAATGCCTGCTGACAGGATCAGTGGCTAGCTCAGAACCATATGGAAAGGGGATGGGGGGCAATTACTTTTGTTACTTGATGTGCCAGTCTTACCACAAGCCTCCCCCTCTCCCAGCCAGGGAAGCTCTCCGAGAAGTGCCTAAGCCACTCCATAGATTGCAAAGTGCTCCACCAGGGGGGAGAGCAGTTGATACCTGCTCTCTGCTCCAAGAAAGGGCTTTGCACAGGGGCTTGGGCACTTCCTGGGGGGGCTGCCTTGGCAAGGGGAATGAGAAGACTCCCTCACGCCCCCTGCCAGGGTAGGCCCCCAGGAATCAGGTTTTGCAAAGGACTGTTCAGCTCAGAGTGGCCCTTTGCAAAGCTGCAAGTGGATATCTGGTCAGTTTCAGCCTGAAAGTGACCAGGCAGCCTCTTGAGGGCTTTGCAAGGGGCTGCGTTGGCCAGGAGATCTGGGACCCTCAGAGTCCCAGCTCTCCAGGCCAGGGAAGCCCATTGCAAAGCCAGGTCAGTGTGCTCTCCCCCATCCCTCATAAAACAGATGTTTGGGGTGGGGGAGCCAGACTTGAAATCTCCCCAATAACTCAAACCAGGTGTTGAGATCCCAGTGAGATCTCAAGCCTGGTTCTCGTTCTCATGAGTATTGTTTTAATTCTTGTTTCAGCCTTAGTGAAAACAAACATAACAGTAGCCCATGCTGGCCCCCTATATTTAATGTATTTAATTATTAAAACATTTAATATCCCACCTCTCCTGCCACAGGCAGCTCGGGGCGACTTACAACAACAAAGATCAATAAATATAAAACCAGAACATTATAAAATTATAAAGACATATCACTCCCCTCACATCCTTCTCCTCCCCCACCCTCTACCCATCTCCCCCGCCAAATGCCTGATGGAACAGCCAAGTCTTACAGCTTTTTTGAAAGGAGGGAAGGTCTGGGGTCAGATGCATCCTCACCAGAAGGGAGGACCACCAGTGCGGCCACCGAGAATGCCCTCCCCTGCGTGGCCCCCTGGAAGACTTGGGGGACCACAAGAAGGGCATCCGCCAATGACCGCAGGGGCTGGTCCAGTACCCAGGGGGTGAGGTGGTCCCACAGATAGATAGGGCCCAGACCATTTAGGGCTTTATAGGTTCAAACCAACACCTTGAATTGAGCTCGGAAGATTATCGGCAGCCAATGCAGAGAACGGAGCACTGGTGTAATGTGCTCCCGGTGTCCCAATCCCACCAAAAGATGGGCCACTGCATTCTGCACCAGCTGCAGCTTCCGGGCTGTCACCATGGGTAGCTGCATGTAGAGTGCATTATCATAGTCTAGTCTTGAGGTGATGAAAGCATGGATGTTGGTGGCCAAGTCAGAGTCTGAAACATACGGCCTAAGCCAACGTACCAGATGTAGATGGCAAAAGGCACCCCTCACCACAGCCTCCACCTGAGCATCCAGGCAGAGCTGCACATCGAGGAGTACCCCCAGACTCCGCACCTGCGGAACCAATGGAGGACAGACCCCATCAATGATGGGGGCTGCCAACTCCATCGCCTTCCCCACCAGTATCACCTCTATCTTGTCGGGATTCAGCTTCAGTCGATTAGCCCTCATCCAATCCCCCACAGCCGTCAGACACCAAGTAAGCACGGAGACAGCAGGGTCTGGGTTTGTTGAAAAGAAAGGTGTAGCTGGGTGTCATCACCATATTGGTGGCACCGTCTGCCAAACCTCCTGATCACCTTGCCAAGAGGCTGCATATATACGTTGAACAGGAGAGGGGACAATACGGAACTCTGTGGGACACCACATGCGAGGTGATGAAAAACACTCCCCGAGCACCACTCGCTGAATTCTCCCGGTCAGGAATGAGCAGAACCATTCAAGAACAGTCCCGCCCACCCCTGCACAGTCCCCAACTGAAATTGATCCCATAAAACCAGACAAGGCGTGACTTCCATAACCTCAGGTTCCCCAAGTGTAATAAGCACAGCGTCAAAATTGCTTTGATCCAGGACTCACCTGCACGTTTGTTCTGTCCCTGCCAGATATTGGTCCATGACTGCCTCAGAGAGGGTGGCTGGCTGCTATGGAATGTGTCCTCTGGAAAAGCTTGGGAGACGCATCCTGGGCCAAGGCTCCCCCACCTGGGCCCATGTGTGCCTGTACATCCATTAGACCTGCCCAGCCCGCTGCAAGCTGAGATCAGTGGCTCAGGCCTCTGCACTCACCCTGGCACCATCAAACAGCTAATCGGGGGGCTGGCGGAGCACGCTCACCTGGCCCCACTGAACAGCTGATGAGGGCCCCCCTGATCAACTGTTCAGTGGGGCTTGGCACAAGTGAGCTCCCCCAGGCCCCCCAATCAGCTCTTCAATGGGGCTTAGGGTGACCGAGCTCCTCCAGGCCCTCCTAATAAGCAAGGCCTTGAGCACCCTTCTTAGGAGCGCCCCTCCATCAGCTGTTTGGCAGGCAGATGGGGTGAGCGCATCAAACAGCTGATTAGGGTCCTGAGGAGCACACACACACCCATCAAGTGTTTGGTGGGCAGGTGAGCTCACCAAACAGTTGACCAGAGGGCAAGAGTGAGAAACTGTCAAGAGGAGAGGACACCTGCATTAATGTGGCACAGCAGAAGGAGGCCCCAGGAAGAGCCACTAAGCCGATGGGGGCATCCACTCTTCCTGGAGCCTCATCCTGCTGTGCCACATTGGTCCAGGTGTCCTCTCCTGCGGACAATTCCTCGGGCTGCCCCAGGGGATGGCAGCCCCCATGCCCAGGTTACAGGGTGAGGTATGCTCATGTGAACAGCCCTCCCTGCCAGCCTGAGTAGCAGCAGCTACTGTGGTTCACCCTGGGACAAGCCTGGGAGGTGTCTGACCTCCATCAGGTCTATTTTCACCCAATAAAAGCTAAACACCATGATGAAGCCACTGGACATGAACACTACAAAGTAGATAAAGGTATTACCTCTCCTAGATGGTAGCCTGTTAGAGTCACCGGAACCCATTCAGCAGGGACCACACAAAGATAAGAAATTAATTTTCTATGGTTTATAAAATATTTGTCTTTGCTGAAACTATCAGTAAAAATATTCATTACTGTTTCTTAGGACAGCTGTTTTAGTACAGCAGACACTGTTCTAGTGATGTAGTCCACTGGCAACTGGCCTGAGAGCACTGGTTCATTTCAGGTAGGTCAAGCCCACAGCAAGGGAGTGTTCATTGCGTTTTCCTTGTTGCTGCCAATAAGGAAAACGCAGTGAACATGGGTTCCTGATTTTAGTTCCTCCTACCCTAATAAGCAAGCATCAAAGGCTCCATAGGTAGCCTGTCCCCTATCTTTGGTCTAACAGGAAAATATCTGTGCTACCCAAAGTCAGCAACTATACTGCAGGGAAAATGTTTTACAGTGCATAAGCTGTATGAATATATATTATATGAGCTTATTTTGCATGATTTGTTGGCACATAAAGTAGACTGAGAAAGGAGATTAAAAAGTTCTATTCATCAACAGTGCTTATTGCTGTTTTTTTAATTAAGTAGAGCATGTTTACAGTAGATTTCATCCGGTTTTCATTAAATTCTTAAAAGTAAACTTAACGAACCTGGAAATTAAGAAAGCACACACATAAGAGCATAAGAAGCCACAATACGACCATGATACATACTTTGACTCTTGTCTCACATCATTTAAAAGGATCTGTTAGAAAAACCCTTGTTCATGCCATGGTTATCTCTCGCCTCGATTACTGCAACCTCCTCCTTGCTGGCCTCCCTCGCTCTCACCTGTCCCCCCTTATCGCAATCCAAAACTCCGCTGCCAAGGTCATTCACTCTGCCCGTCGCTTCGACCATGTGCAGCCTCTCCTCTTCTCTCTTCACTGGCTCCCCCTTCCTGAACGTATCCTGTTTAAACTCCTGGTTTTCATGTTCAAATCGCTCCACAACAAAGCTCCCCCTTACCTCTCAGACCTAATCTCCCTACACACTCCTGCACGTGCTCTCCGGTTTTCCTCTGTCCCCTCCCTCACTCTCCCTCGTTTCTCCTGTTCACCTAATCGTCTTCGACCCTTCTCCCTCGCTGCCCCCCATGCCTGGAATTCCCTCCCTGCCCACATCTGCCTTGCCCCCTCCCTCCGCTCCTTCAAATCCCTCCTCAAGACCCACCTTTTCCTCGCTGCCTTTCCCAATGCCTGCTAGACATTCCCATATACCTACTGTCTGCCGTCCTCTGCAGATGGCTGCAACCTGATTGTAACCAAGCCAAGCACATGCACCTGAATCTTCGCATCCGCTTGAATGTTTGTCTGTCTTCTCCCCTCTCTCTCCCACTGTCCCCTCTCCCTGTCTCCCCCTCCTTGTCTTTTAGATTGTAAGCCACAGGCAGGGACCAAGTCTATTTCTATGTTCTGTACAGCACCAGGTCACACGACTGACGCTATATAAATGTTTATAATAAAATAAATACATAAATAAATAATAATAATAATAATAATAATAATAATAATAATAAAAGCAAAGGGAAACAAAACCTATGTTTCTGTCCTGCAGAGTGACCAAATGGGTCCATTAAGCAGCAGGGATCTCAATCACAAGGAGCTGGAAATGAAGGAAAACGATCAGGAAAGTCTGAAACTAAATATATAGGAATGCTCCATTCCAGAAGAATGTGCCAAGTCTGTGTGCATGCAGGGTCAGCATTTAAAGCATACCAAGTGTTTCAGTGGGGTGGAAAGACTTATAGAAAAAGTTACTTAGAAATAAGGTGTTCATAATCGAGACTGAATGTCTAATCTTGTGTTGCCTGGTCAGACAACTCTACCCTAACAACTATCCCTGTCTAATGTGCCCTGCCTTTATTCCATTGTTTTTAAATTCCTGAAAACTCATTCATCAGACTACTTGGCTTCCTGTTGGCCATGAAGTTAAATTAAAATTTCCAAAATTATTGCCTTTATAGCTCTTCACAGAAAGGACCATTTCCTGAAAATATTTTCATGAACTCGAAGCAAGGGAACATCTTCTGAAAAACCAGATTAAGAAAATATTTTCAGAGAAATCCCACCTGCAACCGAATACCTACTGGGATGTTCAAACCCCTTCATCTCTGGATATTACCAGATGTAATGTTTGGTTTTGGATGAACACACAAAGTTCCCTCTTACATTTCTAAATGCTGGTTATGCGACCAGCCATGCATTCAACATGGGTTAGCTCCTGAAAAGTGATGGATTAAGACAACACGAGTTTCCTACCAGCACACAGGAATGTTGTTCCAGCACGTTGTTATATCTACATACACTGCCTCACTTCTTGTCATCTGAGACTGTAGAGGCATGGGTTTTTCTGGGAAGGGATGTTGTTTTCAAGCCACAGTACAGCCTATATTGAATATCACTAGGTCTATAGAAGTCTTTAAATGGCCCAGTTACACAATGATGATGATGTCACCAAATTCAACACATGATGGCTTTTCAATACTTTTATTGCTTATTTATTTATTTGCATTTATACCCAGCCCTTTTCTGTAGGCTCAGGGCAGCTTACAGAATATAAAAATATAAGAATCAATAAAAATGAGCCCTACAAAATGCCTATTAAAACCACCCCACATCTCAACCCCCAAAACCCGATCCTTGCCTGCCAAAAGCCCAGACAAATAACTAGGACTTACATTGCCTTCTGAAGATGCTCAGGCTTTGGTGAACCGGGGGGGGGGGGGGGGGGGGGGGGGGGGGGGGGGGGGGGGGGGGGGAAGAGTTCCAAACCTGTGGGACAGTCACCAAAAATGCCTCTCTGCATGCCTGTCATTTGACCCTGGTTCTATGATGGAACTTGCAAGAGGGCACCTTTTGCTGACCAAAGAGAGCATGAAGATAGTCTCTGGGCTACTAAGAGCCCAAGCTGTGAAGGGTTTTATAGGTTGAAAAACCAGCACTTTGAGTTGTGCCCAGTACATTATTGGTAGCTATTGCAGACTTGGGAGCACTGGTGTAACGTAAAGGCAGGCCGCCACGTTCTTCACCAGCTGCAGTTTCCAAACAGTCTTCAAGAGCAGCCCCACATAGAGTGCATTGCCGTAGTCTAGCCTCAAAGTTACAAAAGTATGGATGACAGTGGTCAGATCTGAATCGATAGAAAAGCTGGCAACTGCCTTACCAGATAAAGTTGGTGAAAAGCA
Organism: Sphenodon punctatus; assembly: GCA_003113815.1. NCBI lineage: Eukaryota > Metazoa > Chordata > Lepidosauria > Sphenodontia > Sphenodontidae > Sphenodon > Sphenodon punctatus. The sequence goes on along the minus strand of QEPC01014703.1, from coordinate 174,084 downwards.
CTCCTTGCCACCACTGCAACATGATTCTAGGTACAACAAGGGATCCAAGAGTACCCCAGAGCTGCGAACCTGAGTGATCAGAGGAGGCCAGATCCCCTCAATAATAGGCATCCCCATCTCCTCCACATCACAGGCCTGGCCAGCCATCACCACTTCAGTCTTCCCTGAATTCAGCTTCAATTGGCTCACTCACATCCAGTCCACAATGACAGCCAAGCTCTGTGTAAGCACCGAGACTGCAGGGCCTGGGTAAGATGAAAAGGAGATATAATCTGTGCTGATGACACCCAGCATGCTGGGTGTCATCAGCATGCCTATGGCACCGGCCCCAAATCTATGCCCAATCTTGCCTAGTAGCCTTAAATACACATTGAGCAAGATAGGAGACAGAACAGAACCCTGCAGGACCCCACAGGGGAGGTCCCACCAGGATGATGAGCAATCACTGACCTAGCACCACCTGCTGGGACCTCCCTGACAAAAACAAATGGAACCACTCCAGAACAGCCCCGTGAACCTGTGCTAAGTCCAATATTCACCTCAACAACACTTCAGGATTCATTGCATTAAAAGCCACTGAAAGGGGCAAGACAACTGCAGTTTTAAGGAAAGCCAGGACACACACACACACACACACACACTGACAAAGAGGCATTGACAATCCCAGCCTGCAAACACACCAGTGTCTCCTACATGAATCTAGTTGACAACTGGGTTGCCCACTTCACCCCAAGCACACTCTCCACATTTGGAGGGGAGGGGACACCAATTGAAACTGATCCAAATTAAAAAAGGACAGGCTTGTGGGTGCATTCACACATGTGGGAACACATCCTTAGAAAGTCTGGAGAGAGAATGTGCATGAAAATCAGCCAAGTTTTTGATCACATGGGAATGCCCAGGGGTGCGTGATTGAAGCTTTTATGAGTGTTTAAAAGGGCAATTGACAAAGCTGGATTTTGCAGTCTGGTCAATCGCCCTTGTAAACAAACAAAAAAGCTTCCATCACGTACCTCTAGGCATTCCTACGTAATCAAAGATGTGCCTGATTTGCATGCACATCCCCTCTCCCAACCTTTTAAGGACACGTTCCTGCACGTGTGAGTGCATCCTGAGCTTCCTCAACCTCAAACTTTGACTCTGCAATCAAACTAGCAGCCTCCAAGTCATGGTGAATATGAGCAATTTTGTCTGCCAACTAGGTAGCAAACGCATCACAGTGGGTATTGGATGACTAATACTGAGTAAAGACAAGCTGGAGTAACTAGGCTAACTAATACTCAACACAGCTCAATTGGACAGGACTTTGCAGATACTATGGTAACAGCAAGGGAAGCTCTCCTTGCCATATCCCTAGCCATGCCATAGTCCTATCTGGTCGTTATGTCTGGTAACAACCTACAACAGACATAATGAAAAGGATTTAACCTTAGGCAGAAAATGTATAAAATATACTAGATGTTCATTATTAAAAAGATGTAAGCAGACATTTAATGGAGACAGCCTAGTTGTATTAGTGAAGGAGCATTTGACCGACTTCACAAAAGGGAAGATCACAGAAAAAAACTAAGACCAGCAAGCAGTCACCATGGTTTCATATTGATGTCTTGTGACGGAGTGCTCCTACATTATTAATTATTATTATTATTATTATTATTAGGAAGCATTTATATAGCGCAAGCAATGTACCTGGCGCTTTACAAATTAATTGCTAAATTGGTGCAGAAACCAGATGGTTGCAGGCCTTCTGTGTACTGATTAAATCAACACAGGCTAAGGGTTCTTCTCTTTTTTTTACACATTTTTATACATGTAAAGTCCCACCAACAACAACACGTATCATTAGAATACCCAGGTACCAACACCATCAGAGGCCTAATGCTGCTACCTGGGCAATCTAGTCTCTTCTCAGGGGGCGAGCTCTTTCCTTATACTGGGCTGCGTCAAACCCTCTGCTGCCTAACTGCTCTGGCTCCCACGCAGCTGTTCACTCAGCTCTTCCCTAGGGTGCCAAGAATCCTGTTGTAGGCAGCACCTACCAATTAGATGCCTGTAGTTCTTTAATAGGCAGCAGGTATTAGCAGCCAGGGTACAGACAATTCTAGGCCCTACTTCCACATGCACTCAAACACAGTCCCTGTGCGCTACAGAGAATGTACAAATAGATGAACTCCACAGAGGCCAAAGCAGTGGTGACTGGAAGATAAAGTTACCTACACAGACTATATTACATTAGGCAAAGGAAATAAAGCTGATGCTATGTTTTTGTGCTTGGTATGCAATAGCTTTTTAATTCAATATATGCAACCACTAATAAGGAACAAAAGCACCTAGACTTTATGATATGCACATACAGCTTATGACTGAAGATATTTTTATATACATCCTCCCTGAATATAACCCACATCTAGAGAGGTTTCTCAAAACAAAGTGGAAAGTTATTAGGGGGAAACAAAGTTACCATCTTAGTCTTGTGAGACGTATTTGGGAAATTTGCTAGATGAGAGTAAGATATAGATCGGTCTTGTGGTGGAATGGGAAGGTAACTTTGTAATAAATGCATCAAACAGAGAATCAGAATTTTGTTTAAATATCAGAAAAGCTTTCTAAAAATAAGAGCTTAGCGGTAATGGAACAAATTGCCTACAGAGGTTGTAGGCTCTCCATCACTGGAGATTTAGGGAGGCTGGACAGTCATGTATCTGGGATATTGTAGTTGTAGTCATCCTGCACTGACTCATGGGGTAAGACTAGCTGTCCTCAAGGTTCATTCCAACTCTATGGTTCTATGACCCCCAACATAGTTACATTAATTTAGATGCATACCAATGTGTAGTTTGCACTCATATATATCCTCTGGGTCTGTCCTATTGAATTAGCTGAGTGTAAGGAAACTTAAGTTATTGTGAGTTGCTTTTTAAAGAGCAAAGGGGAGGGGTAGGGCCCTGTAAATGAAAGGCCCTGTGTGGCAGATTTGCACCCAATTTTTCTTCAAAAGATGTTGATTGTAAGTACTTGGCATGAATTGTTACAAAAACATGTTCTGAAGAAGAACCTGGCAAACAAGTGCAGATTTGTACACAATGGAAAATATTCAACATGTAACTGGGGATGTCAAACTACAGCTGTTGAAGAGCATATAGAATGCACAATGCTGTGGTCAACATTATACACCAGCAGCTGGCTACAAGAAAAACTAACAGAAAGCCTAAAGCCATGTTACAAATAGAATTCTCTGCACTTTCTAGAAAATAAAAAATTAAAATCTACTGGGTCTTGGCTATCACTAACTGATCAGTGATAAAGTAACCTTTCTGGCTATTGTAGTGTGAAGGAGTCAAACTGAAAAATACATCAAACTGCATCAAAAGTCAAACTACATCAAAATACGTCAAACTGCATCAAATGTTCAAGCTCACTATGCATAGAAACAAATACAAAAGATGACTCTCCATAACAAGATAACAAGAATGTTTCTTTGTCTGTAGGCGCCACAAAGGCTTGGTTCCTTCAAATGCACCACACTTTGGGTAATTTCAGACGTTGTGTGATCACAGTAAACCACACCGAATCACAGTGGATTCGGTATGGTGGCTGTGATCGCGCGAACGTCTGTTTGAACCCTGCCAGATGTTCACCATGGTGAATTCCTGGCGGGGTTCAAAGCTAACTACGATTCTGGAGGTCAGGCTGACCTCACCTGCAGAATCATGGTTAGCTGGACCACGATCAGGAACGGAGCGAAGGTAACGTCTGTCACGTTGCCCCGGTCCTGACCGTGGCCCAGACCGCAGTACGGGATCGGGCGCAGTGGCCTCATTGACCGCTGCGCCCGCCCGTCTCCTCGAGGGCAGGTGGCCGCACATCACGCCGCGCAGCCCCTCCCCGATCCCCCTCAGAGATCAGGCTGGCATGTCTAAAGGACGGCCGGTCTGATCACGGACCGGGATCCGAGACAGATCCCGGTCTAAGGTTCAGTGTGGCAGGCCAAAAGGCCCATCACATCTGAAATTACCCTTTGTGTACATACCAATGACAATGCCATGATGATGTAGAACAAGAACAAAACTTGGGCGTTTAATCTATTAAGCATACCAAGGATGAGTCAAACATCCTTGCAGGGCCAAAACTCCTATTTAAAATAGAGTAGACAAAAAGATGAAATAATTATAAGAATAATTAAACTTTTGCTGCCGACATATACATTAACTTTTATTGTTACGGCTATAAATAACAGTTAGTGAGATTCTACTGCATTTACTTTGGAAAAAAATGTTCTTCTCATACAATGTGGCTTATGGATTTATCTTAATGATAGCACAGATATTATGCACATTCCTAGTGAGAATATTTAGACTCCCACTCAGCTCTGATCATTTCATTAATTAAAAGATGTTACATAAATGTAAGATTATGCAGCAAAAGTCTCATTAATTCAGAGGTTAGGTGGGTATGAATGACAAGGAGTTTGAGTTTGGATAGATTTGGACTGAGATATTTGACTTTGGGGGAGAAGGCCAAGAAAGATTATTATAAGATTATATCTAATCTGAAAATGCAGGAAAAGAGATACTGGTACAGTGTTCAGAAGAGTAAGTGCAGTCATTCAATGTCATGGTGAGTTAAATTTAAAAAGAGCATATCAGTAACAAACAAAACCTATTTATCTTTAATGGAATAAACTGCTGACAATAGCCATATAGGAGCACACTGTGTAAATCAATTCAAGAGAAAGCTGGAAGCAATTTTAGAGAAGGAAATCGGAGAGCTTGTTTGCAAGCTGCAGACTTTTGGATGATATAATTTCAGTTGCATTTCTTAGTTAATAAAACTCAACAAATCATGAGTCTGTCTTCAGCCTTAAACATTCCTAATTTTATTGTGAACTATCTTTAGAAATATTCTATTTTATGGATTTGGGTTTTAGAATGAAAATACTACATCATTAATCAATGCCTTTTCATAACATGCAGGCAAAGTTCATTTCTGGAGCTTTAAGCAAGTAGATAAGAGTGTGTTCATGGGATGCAGTGTTGGCAACTCCAAATTTTTCAGGAGTCTGGAGATATTTGATGCTTCTTGTAGAGCCTCAATCCTAGAGTTGTTGGATTACGTAAGAATCTTAGCTTTCAGTTTAAAAAGTAAATTCCTAGCCAGATAAAAAGCTGGGAAACATAACCTTCAAGGCTCAAACAACATAAAGGGCTTAATATACCCTGAAGGCTCAAAAGCCAGCAAGTAAATTAAAAATGCCTATTTGATGGTAAAATCATCTTGTGATTTTGGGAGGCCCAAGTCCATTTCTGGGTGCTTAAAGGGACTGATAATTCTGGGTGTTTTAAAACAAGATGCATTCATGCATGACCCCCCACTGTCCTCGCATCCAACTGCTCATGTGATTGTGGTGCGTGGGAAGGCTCACTCCCTAGACCTATGCAGAAGCCACCCCACACAGAGCTCACCTGAAAAATCCAGAGTGCTCCATGTGGACCAGGGTGGCTGCCTATGTGGCCGGGGCAGCATGTTGTGAGTCGCTCATTTGAAGTGCTCCTCACACACATTGAATGTGTGGGTACCCTGCGGCTGCACCATTCAGCAGCCACGGACCTCCTGCATATGTAACGAGCATATTGAATTGAATTGAATTGAAATAAATTTATTGCACTGGCCACAGGCCATGACAAAACCAAATATAACATACAAAACATACATCATGAACATCACGAACATCACAATAATACTATATACAAAAATAAAATAAATAAAACACCCCCAACAGGCGAATCCTAACTTATCAACCCCATTTGCCCAGCTGTTACTTTAATGCTAATATAGATTCACTAAAACAAAAAACTTAACAGTTTAAAAAGACACTTAAATGTACAAGAGTTTTCTTAAAATACACACAAAAACAAAATTAGTACATTTACAATTCAAAACACCTTCCACTTCATACATTGCAACAAAACATAAACTCCAAAAAACATAGAAATTAATTCACGCTTAGAGCAATATTTAATATTTTATC
>QEPC01014703.1:136789-161099 GCA_003113815.1 Sphenodon punctatus | reverse complement strand
GTCCCCCCCCCCCATCCTGTATGTGTGGATAGATAGATAGATAGATAGATAGATAGATAGATAGATAGCTTAGTTATAGAGATAGAGATAGTGTGCAATGATTCAGTTTTAATATTTTATAGTGTGTTTGTAGGACTAGGCCTTTGTAGATATAAGATACTATTCCATTTAGTTCCATAGGTTTTAGAATAGTTAATAGCAGTTAGAGTTAGTGTAGTATATATTATATTCAAAATTTGAATAAATAAATAAAATTTAAAAATTATAAAATCTGCTCTTGCTGCCAATGGTGCCTGTGAGCAATCCAATGTCTGCTGTTGCTGCCAATGCTACCAATGCTGCCTCTGCTGTCCATGCCACGGATTCTGTGCCCGGGCAATCCAATGTCTGCTCCTGCTGTGCCAATGCTGCCTCTGGGCAATCCAATGTCTGCTTCTGCTGTGCCAATGCTGCCTGTGGGCACTCCAATGTCTGATCCTGCTGTGCCAATGCTGCCTCTGGGCAATCCAATGTCTGCTTCTGCTGTGCCAATGCTGCCAATGCTGCCTCTGGGCAATCCAAAGTCTGCTCCTCCTGTGCCAATGCTGCCAATGCTGCTTCTGGGCAATCCAAAGTCTGCTACTGCTGTGCCAGTGCTGCCTCTGGGAAATCCAAAGTCTGCTCCTGCTGTACCAATGCTGCCTCTGGGCAATCCAGAGTCTGCTCCTGGTGTGCCAATGTTGCATCTGGGAAATCCAAAATCTGCTCCTGCTGTGTCAATGCTGCCTCTGGACAATCCAATGTCTGCTACCGGGTGGCCATGTGATTCACCACTGGGCAAGGCTTGCCCAATTGGCAGAATAGCTTGTTCAGATCCTGAGAGTAGGATGCAAGCCTGCAACGTCTGGCTAAGCAGGGGTGCGAGCCACCGAGCCCTGGCCAGGCCTCTGCTGCTGCTCCACCAATGCCGACCAGCCTGCAATGGCCGCCCGAGCAGGGGTGCCAGCCACTCCAGCCCCAGGACCCACCATCAGGGTGCTGGGGCCTTCATTCCACTGCTCATGGGGATCTGTCATTCCACCTGTCTGCAAGTGTCCCCAACCCCCACCCATGCCAGCCAGCCTGAAACACCTGGCTAAGCAGGGGTGCCCAGCCCCGAGCCCTGGTCAGACCTCTGCCACTTCCCCACCCATGCCAGACAGCCTGCAATGCCTGGCCAAGCAGGGGTGCCCATCATCGAGCCCTGGCCAGGCCGCTGCCACTCCCCCACCCATGCCATCCATCCTGCAATGCACAGTGAAGCAGGAGTGCCTGGCTGGCACCAAGCTCTGGCTGGGCCTCTGCTGCTCCTCCACCCATGCCAGACAGCCTGCAACCAAGCTCCTCTTGGCTGTTTCCTCACCTGACTCAGTGATGATGCTGGATACCTCCTCTAAAATAGCTGTCTGTGTCCAATAGGAGCAGAGCCTGCTGTCCCAGGGCCATGCTGTGAATAAGGACCCTCCACGTGGGAGCCAGGCCTCTGCCACTCCCCCACCCATGCCAGACAGCCTGCAATGCCCAGCGAAGCAGGGGCGCCCAGCACCCAGCCCTGGCCAGGCCTCTGCCGCTGGTACTGCACGTCAGCCATTTGCTCCTCACATTTTTATACGGGCATAGCTCGGATGAGTGAACCGGTGGGTGGGGGCTGGGTGTCCATGAGATTCGTTGAGTATGACCCTGGCCGGGCCTCCGCCACTGCTTCACCAATGCCAGCCAGCCTGCAATGCCTAGCCAAAGATGGGTGCCAGGCAGCCACCAAGCCCAAAACCTTCCTGGCCTCTGCTGCTGCTGCTGCCACTGGGTCTCAGACAGACAGCCCTAGTACCACGGGCACCCCCGGGGGCCAAGCACTGAGCCTGCCCGGGATGCCAAGCGCCAAGCCTTCCTGGTCTCTGCTGCTGCTGCTGTGTCTGAGATGGCTTGCCATGCTGCCACGGACACCCCTGGGGGTCCCTGGAGTGCCCCAAGCCCCACGGCAGCTCCAAACTCCGCCGAACCGAACTCAGTTTCCAAACTGAACAACCGAACATCCAAACCCCGTTCTGTTCACACATCCCTACTGTTTTATTTTAATCAGTTGTATTTCTCTTTAACTTAGATTGTTCTGTTACTGCCACACAACGTTTTTTGGCTCTTTTCAAAAAATCTCTCTCTCTCTCTTTTTTTTAAAGTGCTTTAGCTTCTTCTTTATTTCTTTAAATTCTTCCACAAGAGGATTCTCACACACTCTCCTCACACACCACAATTTTCTCACTGAGGAGAATTCACAGAAACCTGTTTCCCCAAAGTGAGTCTTTTTATATCTACATAATGCTATACAGACTGTTGTCATTTAGCACCTCTCACACTGTGTCCCATGGCACTTTTCAAAGGAGCCATGTTGTGTGGGACTTCCTGCATTTCTAAGAGCAAGAGTCCCAGCAGAGTGGATTATAACTAGGCATCTATTTTAGGATGATCATATTTCCTAGTCCCAGACCAGAGCCTAGCAATTAGTCAAACAGACCCAGGCAGCACAGCTGTGGTTAAATTTCTTTCTTTCAAAGAGAGGGAATACCAAGTCCCCAGTTTTCTTTAAATTTACAAGTTAAATTCACCAAACAATAGCAACTAAAGGACATGTCAGGGAACAATCTTTCTAAAAGCTTTTTATGTAGTCCAGCCTCATATTTTTACCTTTATCCCTATAAATATTTTTGTCCTGATGCAATCAAAAAGAGAATACCTTGCTAGCATTTGTAGAGTACATAGGGTGTTTTTAGACAAATGCCTTTCCTTCCATCACTCACCCATCGTGCATGTTGCAGGGCTGCATTGGTACCCTATGCAACCCTGCAACATACATAGTGGGTGGATGATTGGTGGTTAATGGGGTGGGGAGGCGCTTATCTAAAAATGTCCTTAGTAGCAGATCCTTCAAAGGACCAAATGCTTGAATGGGTATCTTTGTATCCAGACTAACCTCACATCAGAAAGTGTACTGAAGAACATAGAAACAGATCAGTTGTCTAGGCTACTGTACTGCTCTGAGGTAGGTATTGCCAGATGCTTTGTAGGAAGGTACAAGAAATGGTCAAGTTATAGAATAAACAAACTGCCCACAGGCCAAGTTTCAGTCCCACCAGTAAGATTTAAATGTTTATGACCTGATGTACAATTGTTTACATCACTTTCATGTGTTCAGATGGAATGGTGCCTGTTCTCATTATCTCCTTCCATTTAGCTGGGGGCAGCATTTCTACTCTGATCCGAAGAAAGCCACCACCCTATTTATGCTATGTTGTAATCTCTCAGATTAGTAAAGAGATGAATAGAAACAAAATACAATCTTATTAAATCCTGCTGAACTCTTGGATTCCACGATACCTTGTGGCAACAGGTTACATGGATTAAACATCTTTGTTGTTTTCACTTTCATTGAATATCTCCTTGTTCTTGGACTTGGAAGGCTAAATAGAAACAGCTGGCTTCCCCTTTCTGGACTGTCTCTGTCAACAGGCCTTGGCTTTCAACCACTGAGGAAACCCAACAGGGAAATTAACTCAGCCCACCACATAAAATTCTCTACCTATACTTGGCCCTCTCAGGTTTTTTGCACAGTCTGGCCCCTCGGAGGCCTAGAACGCTAAACACTGGCCCCTCGGAGGCCTGTTTATATCAGGTCTCCCTTCTCTCCTTACAACCCACCTGGTCTACCAGGAATGGGGCTTTTCCCAAAAAGACAGGTTCCCAAATCAAAAGACAAAAAAACATAAGCCTCCTGGCTTGAATAGCTCAAGTCTTTGCTTCTTGCAGGCTTTTACAATCGCAGTGTCCCAAAGCAGACCCCTCCCTTCCTTCCTCTCTCTCTCCACTCTTCCTTGCAACTGCCAGCTTCTCCCTGTGGTTGTTAGTTTTTGGCCTTCTTAAGCTCCTCCTCTTCTTCTGGTTGGCCCTTGGCTGTCAGGAGGGTAAAACTACAGCCAGCACTTGTGGTGTCGATTAGCAGTAAGCCAGTTGCTCTCTAATGATGCAGCTATGAAAGTCTGCAGCTCCACTCCCTTGCAGGCTTTTAGCTTAGTTTGAACTGGCTACTCTGTCACAGTCTGTCACATTATTTCTCTCATTTAGAAATTAACAAGTCTCATCCTCTTCAGGCACTTCATGAAAATCCTTCCATACCTCTAATTATTTTTTTCATCCCCTCTACTTGAAGAATTAAAGCTTTTTCCTGTTGTATAAAAAGTACATTTTCTACAAATTAAAATATATTTTCATTTAAGAAACCTAGTATTTATTTACTGAGATTTTTATTTGCCCTGTCCCAGAGGACACAGGTTCAGAGCGGGTTACAATAAAACCACATATATTTTAAAAGTTGATGAAACCCAATTAAAATTTAACTCCAACCCATTCCATACCACCATAAACTTGCCAAAACAGAATTGTTTTACACCATTTCTGGAAGATGCACAGGTTTGGGCTTTATCAAACCTTCAGGGAATGGGAGTGGGCAGCCTACAAAAACACCTTCACCTGCGCTCTCACTATCCATACCTGACTGCGGGCAAGGACAAAAGGTTGTTTCTGGCTGCTCATAGAAATTGGAATGGAACGTAAGGAAGGAGGTGGTCCCTGTATGTTTGGGTCCAAGCTGTTATGGGCTTTACAATAAGTCAAAACTAGAGCTGAACGGAGTAGAAGAAAAATTATTCAGAAGTATTTCCAAGTAGCCAAGTACTGGGTCTGAGTTTCTGGGAGCTACTTGGTAATAATGTTGAATACTTGGTACCACTAAGCACAATACCAAGTATTTTCCTGAGTATTTCACTGATTCTCCAAGGTGGCAGGAGGGGGGGTAGGGGCACCAAACTCACCGAGAGGACTGGATGCACTGGTAGAGTTGGCTCACCTCCTGCCACCACCGCCAGTGAGGTCCCCCCAGTGTTGTGAGCCCGGTGAGGTGCCGCATCACTTCTGGAAGACCTGGCTGCCATCTTTTCTCTGGGAGCATGCTGGGAAATGTAGTCCACCATGCTCCCAGAGAGCCAGTGTTCTAATGTTCTCTGGGAGCATGCTGGACTACATTTCCCAGCATGCTCCAAAAGAAAAAATGGTGGCCAGATCTCTTAGCCTGCAGCCAGGAGACATGCAGCACTTGGGCACCTCTCCACATTGTAGCGCTGGGGGGACCTCACCGGTGGTAGCAGCAGCAGGTAGTGAGTCAGATCCACTTTGACTCCACCAGCGTGCCTAGTCCTCTTTGAGAGTTTGCTGTGCCTGCCCCCCTTCCTGAACACCACATTCAATTCCTCGATTTACCAAGTACCGAGTACCATACTAGGTTTACTCAGTGAACCAAGTGGGTGAAAACCAAGTACTGAATTACAGCCCAAATCAGTCCCTTGAATTGGTCTCAGAAGGTTATAGGAAGTTTACTTTCTCCCTGTCTCAGAATCTAGGAATAGAGTTTAATTTAAAGGGCCTTTTGTTTTATGTAGCCTCTTGAATCCTTTTCTTGTTGATGAGGAATTGATTATCCTCAACATATTTAGAGAGGACTAAAAAAAAGTCAACAACAAAAGAATGAGATGGTTCTATGAATAATAAGAGCATTAGATAGGACACTAAATAAATAAATCAGAATGTCTATAAACACACTTGGTTCATGGCATAAGGCAACATTACTTAATGGATGACCACAAAAAACTTTTTGTTTGGGAGTGCTTTTCCATAATTCTTTACAGGGTATTTTGCAACATCCTCCAAAGCTTCTGTCTGCTATCAGAAAAAGGACAATAGATTAGATGGTAGCATCTATGCTCCTTAAAATATGTCTAACTTGAAGCCAGAAAGAATTTTTTAAAAATCCAGTAACATCTTTGTTTTTCATCTCCAGTATGTACGTATCCATACATCCAAGAGACAGAAAAGATCTTCTGCTGAAGATTCTATAAATGGTAGCAAGAGTTTCATGGTACTTTTGTGGGATTGTTGCAAATGAGAACAAGCCATTGTGGTACATGTGGGACCATTGTGGGATTTCATCAGGCAAAAAGAGAGTTACTTGCCAACAATGGGTGTTTTCAGATGTTATGAGATCACAGTCAACCACAATGAACCACACACAACCCCGCAGCGGGGCCAAAGGGCCCTGAAGGTCTGTTCGGCGGGTGCCAGATGTTGTTGGGTGAAAACAGACATGACGCTAACCACCCTTTAACCACCCTTGGTGGTCATTTATGCATGTTTCAGGGCTGCATAGGGCACCAATACAGCCCTGCAACATGCATAAATAACCACCAAGGGTGGTTAAAGGGTGGTTAGCATCATGTCTGTTTTCACCCATTGTTCACCACAGACAATCCCCAGCAGGGGACAAAATTAACCACCCTTCCAAAGGTCCAGCCCAGACCATCTCTGAACAGGTGGTCAAAGCAATACCCACCGGGAAACAACAAAATGTAATGACTGAACGGCAACCACCAGTCAGAATCAAGCAAAACGATTCCCAGTCGGGGACAAAGCACGCAGTGTCGCTGCCAGGCAACAAGCAACAACACAGGTCGGGGAGGAAGATTTAAAGGGCACACAGCAGCAGGGGAACGTGGCGGGATGGAGCGAGGCGGACGGGAGAGGAGAGCGGAGGGTGAGAGAGCAAGGGAGGAGGAGGTGGAGGAGGTGCAGGCGGAGGAGGTGGTCGTGCTACACATGGAAGCGGTGGAGGGACAGCAGCAGCAGCAGCCGCCAGGACAGGCCGCCCCAGAGCCGACAACTGGCCTGGGGGATGAGGCACCCTGGAAACAGGTAAGGGGAGTGAGGGGGGGAAGCAAGGGCACCAAGGGGGGGGCGGGCTGGCAGGAGGGGGAAAGGGGGAGGGCCACGGGGCTGAGGCAACCCGGTAACCAACCGGCCCCTCCATATGACCCACAGACACAGAAATGGGCCCAGGAGCCTGAGCCCCGGAGAAGATGGGCAGAGGGCATGTGGAGGAGGAGGACCAGGAGGAGGAGGAGGAGGAGGACCAGGAGGGCCCACGCGGGAGATGGCCTTACCACCGAGGGAGACAATGGGGGCACAGGGAAACCCAGGACTTCATTAGGAACTGGGGGACCCTGGATCACCAGCTGGAGCTAGCCATGTACCAGTGGAATGAGCGCATGTACCAGGAGATCGTGTGGGACATGGAGGCAGTGGGGCACCAGAGAACAGTGGCCCAGTGCTGCTCGAAGGTCAAGGAGCTCAAGAGGGGGTACAAGGCCATTAAGGACAACAACCGGCGGTCCGTCCACAGAGCCCGGACCACCCCCTACTATGACGCCCTGTACCATATCCTTCACATGAAGGGTTCCATTGTCGCCCCGTGCCTCGTGGTGAGTGCCATAGTCCAGGGCAGGGAACGGGCCAAGGTACCCCCTCCCCTCACCACCCCATGAGAAGGCACCACCTCCAGGGGTCCCAGCCCCCAAGAGGAATGCCCTGGGACCTCGGGGACCAGCAGGCCCCCCTCGCGCACCAGCCCCGAGAGTCCCCACCTGATGTCTGACACGGGGGGATCCGAGGCCGTCACCCAGGTCACCCCCAGTCAGGGGACACAGGGGGACTGCAGCAACACTGAGGGGCCAGCCACGGAGGGTTCAGACACCGACATTGAGTTCAAGCAGGCAGGTGAGAGGGGGGGATGGACCAGAGGGAACGGGCCAAGAGGGGAAGGGGGTACACCGGCCACGGGGCCACCCCCAGTAACCCCTGGCACCCCAGACCATGGAAATGGGGCCAGGGGGCTGCCAGGGGATACGTTCCACCTACCCCCACCCTAACCATCCCATAACTTCATAGGTCATGGCACGGCATGGTACCTGAGACAGGCAGGTGAGGGGGATGGCGGCAAGCAGCTCCAGGAGCAGCCAGAGGTCCCAGGTGAGGCCACTCGATGAGTGGGGGGAGAGGGGGCCGGGGGAGGCCAGGCAGGGGGACCCAACCTGCGCAGTGCGGGGGAGAGGGGGCCCGGACACGGGACCACCGGGGGACAGCACCTGCCGGCCACCTGAGGGGGGGAGCCCAGGACCCCCCAGTTGCGGCACGGGATGGGGGGCAGGAGGCCAGGGTGCCTAACCAACCCCTACCATGCACCGCAACAGGGCAACCCACTGGGTCCCAGCAAGCTGGCCCCATGCCACTGGTGCAGCGGATGAGGGAGTGCCGTGCACGGGTATGGTGCCAGAGGGAGCAGCAGGTGGAGGACATAGTCCGCACCACCACAGAGCAGGGCAAGCGGATGATAGCGGCCATTGACCACATGGAGGCGGCCACCGAAAGGGCCGTGCAGCAAGTGGAGGCCAGGGACCGGAGGCTACAGGCAGAGGTGCACCTCAAACGGAGGCGGGAGCACCGGCAGCACAGCAGGCAGGTGATGGCGTTTGGGCAGCTGGAACAGGCCATCGACCAGATGGTGAGGGAGCACTCTGGCAAGATGGACTGGTCCCATGACATTGGCACCTCACTGCGCCTGCATGCGGGGACCATGAGCACCTATGATGGCCAGCTGGCTGCTGCCCAGACAGGCAACCTCCCTGCCCCGGCCCCAATGCTGGGCCCCTCGGTGCCCCCACCACCTCTGCCACTGCCCCAGCTGCCGGCATGCCTGCTGGGACCACGCATCTGCCTACCACTCCCTGTAGGCCTCCGGAGGGAGCAGCCTCCCCGGTGGGCTCCTCCGGACCCGGTCCGCCCGCCCTCCCAACAACGCCTGCCCCTCAGGACACCGAGGCATCCCAAGACACTGTCATGAACATGGACAGCAGGGAGAGGGGAGCTCCCAGAGCTCCACAGCAGCCACAGGGCAGCCAAGAGGGAGGCCCCGGAGATGTGGGGGAAGGGGGCAAGCAGTCGGGGGGGGGGATGGCACCAGGTGGGAGATGGTGGTGGTGATGGTGGGGTGAACTGTAAGAGGTATTCACAATAAATGCATGGGCACCACAGTTGCAGTCCTTTATCTGTTCATGGGCCCGGGGCTGGGCGTGGGAGGGCGTCTAGGGACACGCCCAGAGTGCTGGTGGGGGCCCTGGGTGGTGGAGACGGTGATGCGCGGCCTCACGTCTCAGCCTCCCGGCTGATCCGCCTAGCCAGGGCAGCATGGATGTGCTTCACATACCAGTACTCCCACGGGTTCTCTGTGTTCACATAGAGAGGCACGGGGCCGGGAGGACACCGGGGCATGGGGTAGTTGAGGGCAGCCCCATCGGTCTCGCACACATTGTGCAGCACACAGCAGGCTCCGATCACCAGGGCTGAGGTCTCCACCGTGTAGTCCAGGTAGCCTGCGAGGCACCTCCAGTGCTGCTTGAGGGCCCCAAAGGCCCTCTCGACCATGGTCTTGCTTGCACACAGGCGGGTATTATACAGCGCCTCCACAGGATTCCTGGCGACCGGGTAGGCCTTCATCAGCCACCGGGTGAGGGGATAGGCCAGGTCCCCCAGGATGCAGGGTGGCATCAGCACCCCCTCGATCCGGGTCATCCCCATGTCCGCAAAGTCCCCGCAGTACATCCGGGCATAGAAGGGAGAGATGGTCATGATCCAGGCATCATGGCTGAGGCCAGAGTGGCCCATGTAAATGTCTATGAACCATCCCAGGTGGTCCATGACCACCTGCAGCTGCAGGGAGTGGTATCAGTGTCGATTGACATATTCCGCGGCCTCCCCATCGGATGGGCAGAGGATCTCAATGTGGGTGCCATCCACGGTGCCCATGCAGTTGGGGAATCCTCCAGCCATGAAGCCGGCCATCATGGCCTCCTGGTCCACCAGCTGGATCGCTTGGTCCAGGAGGACGTCCTCCACCACCTCGCAGATGTCTCGCAGGATCCCGGCGACGGTGCTCACCCCGATGCTGAAGTGCTGCGACACAGACTTGCAGGAGTTGGGAGTTGCTAGGGCCCAGACCATGGGTGCAGGCACTCCCTGGCCTGGCTCAGGGCTCTGAGGGTGTCTGGGACGGCCCGAATACTGATGACACTGCATGCCCTGAAACCCTCTCATGATCTCCCCTAACAGCTGCATATAGATGTTAAACAAGATGTTAAACAAGAGGGGGGACAGAATGGCACCCTGTGGGACTCCACACGTGAGGTCCCGGGGGGAACACGTACACTCCCCCAAGACCAACCCGTGAGTTCTCCCGGCCAGGAACGAACGAAACCAGTCCAAGACCGTTCCATCAATTCTGGCACGGTCCTGCAGGCGAGTCACCAACACCTCATGATCAACTGTGTCGAATGTAGCCGAAAGGTCTAGCAGGACCAGTAAGGTCTGATGACCCTGGTCCAACGCCAGACGGAGATCGTCAACCAAGGTCACCAATGCCGTCTCCGTACCATACCCAGGTCGAAACCCAGACTGGGAGAGATCAAGGAAACCGGTGTGGTCCAGATGTTCTTGGACCTGCCATGCCACAGCCCATTCAATAACCTTCCCTAAAAAGGGAAGGTTAGAGACCAGTTGATAAGTGGCAGGAGCATCAGCGTCAAGAAATGGTTTCGAGCAGGGGTCTGCCCTCCTAACTTCATTCACCTGGCAGGCCAACCGGCCCCGGGCCCCTTCGTGGCCCCCTACAGCTGGCTGTGAGGCCCCCTGTGCCTTCTGAGTCCTGGATGCTGGCCCTGCTGTGAGCTCCCGCCTCTGCCCTGATGTTGTGGGTCGCTGCCCATTTCCTCTATGCTGTCCGGGGCTTGCTGCTGTGCTGGCTGGTTCCTGGGGTTCCGCTGCCCCTGCCTGTGCCTCTGGGCCCCTTCCACAAGCCCCCCCCATCCACCTCTGCAACTGGTGTTCCCCTCCGTGGCTGCCTTCTCCTGTGCCTGTGTCCTGATCTCCGATCCGGCTCCCAGCACCCCGAGTGCTGTTGTCCTTCATAGCCCAGGGGTGATCCCTCCTGTGCCTGTGTCTCCCCCCCACCCCTGTGGGTGACTCTGTGACCGTGGGGTTCCGGGGGCCCCGGACTGTGCCTCCCGGCGTTGTCCCGGGGGTGTTTGTGGACCGACTGCACTGCTCCTCAGCTCCGGCTCACCTCCATCCCATTCATTTCACCCTCGCTGGCGCGTGAGGTCCCTGATAGGCTCCTGGACCGTTCCTGGGCTGCTCCCTAGTCCTTGTGACCTCCCCCTGTGCCTGTGCTCTGCCCCTGAGGGGTCCCCCCGTGCCAGGGCTGCCTGTGTAGCTGTGGGGGAGTCATGTACTTAAATCTTCATATGGTCAAGAACCACAAGACACACATATGCGTGTCCCTTTGAACCATCTTCCAAGCTGATCCTTTAATGATTGGCTAGCGGAGCTGGTGCTCTCACTGCTTTGTGGTCCTGGCTGCTGTGATTCCAAAAAGCATCTGTTATTCACCTGCCAAGACTTGTACGTAATAACGTAAGACACAGGACCACTAAGGCAGCATGGGGCCTGGGACCGGCCCTGTGTGAGAGCTGTACTTGAGCTGCCCTCAGTGCCAACGTGGCTCCTGGGTCACAGTTTGCCCATCCTGATATACTACAGTAAGAAACATTAGAAGAAGAGCTGGAATTCACAGTACATTTAAAAAGTCTTGTCTGACAGGTTCTTTAGTTGCTACACATTAATCTATATACATAGTACATATATTCCTTTCTTGATCTAAAATGATGAGCTCAGTGTTACGGTACATTTTATATTGGAAATGTCACTCACAGATTAATATGTTCACTGAAGTTTTTCTGCTACCCTCATCTAACAAAGAAGAACTCATTCATTCCTGTATCTAATCCATCAGAGATAAACGAACATGTTAATATATTATTAAAGGAATTGAAACCAGCACTTCCATTTTCTCTTCAGGTTTACATTGGATTTTGATGTTGGATGCACAACTTGTTATGGGCAGATATGAACTTTCAGAAAACACTCTCTACCCACTACCCAGTCATGCTATTGGTTCTGTACACATTTTAACAGTGGCTTTATAAAATAATTTAATATTTCCTTCGCTGTCATTGATATAACAACAATACTCATTATACAACAAATGATGGACAGCCACTTAGAGAACTGAATTATTAAATTAATATGAGTTCCAGGAAATACTGTCTCGTGGAGTGTATTTACAGGAGCACAGCTCACCAGTTAGAAAAATCAATTTTGTATGTATGTATCTCAAGTGAAAATATGTAGACCTTTCTATTAGATTGCTCTAAGGACCAGAAAATTAAAGGAGGCTTGTAAAACTGTGCAACAGAAAGTGGAAGTGGTGGTTAAGCTTGTAGGCCTACAAAGCACTGCAGAATGAAAGGGGAATAAACAGCTGATGGAAGCATTGTTCTTACTAGTACCACCTTTGGTGACTCAAGAAACTACCGAGCAGGAGAATAAACCTAAAGCCCTGGAAAGACAGTGGGAGTCTTTAGGGCTGAAACAAAAATCAAAATGGATTCTTACGAGATAACGCGTGAAATTTTGGCTGGGATCGAGATCTTGCTGAGAGCTTGGTCCCAGTGCGAAATCTCACAAGATATCTCAACCCAGAAATTTTAAATAAATAGAAAAATCACTGTACATGCACAAATGGCCACCGGGGTTGTTGTGCACATGAGCAGCACTTTTCCAAAATGGTGATGATGCTGCCAGTGCCATTTTAGGAAAGGGCTGTGCATGGGCAGAACGGCTCCAGAGACCATTTTGCACATGTACAGTGATTTTTTTATTTTTTTGCCTCATCCTCAGATGCTTCCCCACTTCCCCTGCAGAGAGGCCGAGCGGGGAGGGAACCAGCGGCAACAACCAGCAGCTGTAGCAGTACTCTCCTCCCCCCGCCCGTGAGTAAAAGGGTTTGTAAAAGCCCCCCCTCCTTTTCCAAGTGTGTGGGGGAGGGCTCTTCTCAAGATTCTCACTTTTCTTGGCGAGAATCCAGACAATTCACGGCTTGTTCTCATTTGCAAAAACGAGCTGAGAACCCAGATTCTTGTCAAGAAAAGCGAGACTATCATGATCAAGTTTCAGCCCTAGGAATCGTTTCACTGATATCAGTGGACTTTGAAAACAGACCTCAGTAGGGCATAGAGAATGAATTACATGCCTAGAAATATATTCTCCAAAACAAGCAGAGCTCGTGTATACTGACAACATTGTGTTAGAAAGCCTTCACTGTCACTGTCCATACATACTATACCTGCTTTTTGAATATAAAACGGTCTCTCTGTTTTCCGAGTGTCAGTGTTCAGGATTGTCACGCTCTGGCCACACATAGGCTATGCCAGAGGTGGGCACGTGTGGCTCTTGGGCACCTGTACTGTTGCACTCACCAGAAGTGGCTGCCTGGGGGCATGCCCATGTGACTGTCAGGAGAAAGAGAAGCCAAGTCACCATTTCAGGTGCTGGAGGTTCATGGGAACTGTGGGAGCATGTCCCGTGCCTCTCTTGCTTCTCCCTGAATTCACCAGACCACCTGGGAACCAGAGCTTTGATGAGATGGGGGGTAGATTTGGGGAAAACCACACTGTTTCGGGGGAAACCGCAATCAAAGTATTGCTTCTTGTGACTCTCAACAATATGAAAATTTTAGTATACGGCTCTTGGGCTTGAGAAATTTTCCCACCCCTAGGCTATATGATTGAACACACTTTATGCTTTTAATAAAATTCAGAGAAAGCAGATATTAAATTGGGACACACTGCACAAGTAAGCTGCCTGCAACAAGAATACACTACAACCGCCTAGCATTGAAAGTGGCAGATTGTGTTTCACTGAAAGTAGCTGGGACAGGTCAAGCTGGACTATATTTCTAGCAAGTATCTTACTATAAAAATGAAACGAGTCAGGAAACTGAAACATGGGGAAGAGGAGGTGTGTTAGTTAATAAAAATAACATAATTAAAACGTTGCAATTCTGTTGATCTCTCAGAAGTTGGGTTTGGTAGCATAATTTAATTTGCTATTACTATACTGTAAGGTGAATAATGTGACTTTGCCACGAGTCTTTGATTTGCTGTTTGCATATTAAGCCACTGTTTCCACTGCTCACCCCATCACATCCCCTTTTCTAATTATGTTGGACACCCTCATCCCACCCAGTGAGTATGAACTTGTGATGGTTCAATGGTTCCTTCTTAGTGCCCTATTCAAAACAGAACACAACTTTAGGTTTTAGATTTCTTCAGGTTTGCTCTCAAACTTTCTTAACTGCAGAAACCTAACACTAAGGCACCCATACCCAAGCAAGATCTGAAGATTAAAATGGCTCTGCCAAGTATGAGAATGCCGCTGCTATGAAACCGCTGTAAGAAGCCAACAAGTGAACATTTATAAATAAACTGTAATAAACACGATTCTGATCTGCACGTATGAATTTTGTATTATGCTTCTGCCTCTTATTTACATGCATGAAATATTATTATTGTCTTCATCGTTTGGATGAGAGGCTGAGCCAGTCTTGCGAAGACTGAAGATTGTTCTGAGGACTGACCTACTATTGTACTGCAGAGACAAGTAGGAGGGGAAGCAGCTTATCAACGCACCCTCTGTTTCTGTTTCATGGCCCATTTCTGAGGATCTGCTGTCTGAATTCCTTGCAACTGGAGATATTCCAGTGAAAGTCAGACAGCACATCCTCTGAGACACAACTGTGGAATTTGCTGAGTTTTGTTTAGCTCCTTTTATTCTTTTTGCACAATTAAGTGAAAAATAAACCAAAGACTGGTGGCATATATGTAGTTAGTTATATTTTATAAAGAGAGTAACACAGATGGACGTCCACTTACCTGCTTGCAGAGTGAATTTTCTGTCATTGTAATATTTACTTGCAATCAGCCACTGTCCTTTGCTAGAACACTGGCCACAAGCACAACTCTTGCAATTTCCAATATATTATCTACATTTATTGCTTAAGAGATTCTTAAGGAAACTGTACTCTGGAATCTCTGTGGATAGAAATTCCATGCATAACGGGGAATTCTGTAGCAGTGGGGCTACATTCCCCTGACCAGGATGATCAGACTGACCCTGAAATGATAACAGAGTTTAGACAGGCTACTAACATCAGAAACATAATAATAATTGGGTGATTTCAGTTACCCTATCATTGGGTGAATGTCTCCTTGGGGAATGCTATGGAGGTAAAGTTTCTAGATGCCATAAATATTTTCTTGGAGCAGCTGGTCCTGGAACCAATGAGGAGGAGCTACCTTGGATCTAGTCCTAAGTGGAGCGCAGGACCTGGTGCAAGGGGTAACGATGGTGGAGCCACTTGCTAAAATTGCAGACCTACTACTGGTAATTTGTAACCTATAAAATCTGTCACTGTACCCAAGAATTGGAGAGTAGTAAATGTAACACTGATATTTAAAAAGGACTCCAGAGACAATCCTGGAAACTACAGACCCATGAGCCTGACATCTGTGCTGTACAAAATGGTGGAAAGTTGAAAAATATTATATTACTGGGCATATTGATAAACATAGCTTAATGGGGAAGAGTCAACATGGATTTAGCAAAGGGAAGTCATGCCTCAATAATCTATTGGAATTTTTTGAGGGTGTAAATATTTAAGCATGTGGATAGAGGTGAGCTGGTCAACATAGTGTATCTGAATTTTCAGGAAGTGTTTGATAAGGTCCCTCATGAGAGACTCTTGAGAAAGTTAACAAGTCATGGAATAGGAGGTCGTGTCCTATTGTGGACTGGTAACTGGTTAAAGAATAGGAAGAACAGAGTAGGACTAAATGGTAAGTTTTTGCAATGGAGAGAAGTAGTAGAGTGCCTGACGGATCTGTACTGGGACTGGTGTTTTTTAATGTATTCATTAATGATCTAGAAAATGGAGTAAGGTGATCAAATTTGCAGGTGAGACAAAGTTATTCAGGGAGTTAAAACACAAGCAGACTGTAAAGAATTGCAGGAGGATCTTGCAAAACTGGGTGACTGGGCATCTAAATGGTAGATGAAATTTAATGTGGACAAGTGCAAAGTGATGCACATAGGGAAAAATATCCAAACTATATGTGCACAATGCTGGGTTCTAAATTAGAAATTACCACTCAGGAAAAGGATCTTGGAGTGCTTTCAAAAGTGATGGTGATCACATCCCGGGTGCCAGAATTTGCCCAGGATTGATCCAACTGTGGTGGGGGCTAGCTTGAGCTATGAATTGGGGAAGTCCGCAAGTCCCAGCCCACACTAGCTGTCACCACGGCTCAGATCTGGCTGCCTGACCAGGAGTCAAGTGGGCTTTGATGTTAGAAAGCCTGCTTTATCTAACCCAACCAAGGTTCCCACCCACCCCTGTGCCAGGCTCTATGGTAGCTGTCATTGGCTTCCATGGCTGCCCATCGTGGGAGGAGGGCTGCTGCACATAGTGCAGGGGTGAGCAGCCACACATCCACCAAGCTCCTGCCCTCCTTGACAGCCAGGCCCCCCATCATGTCAATTCGGGGGCCTGGGCGGATCCTGACTGCAGTGGCGGTCTGACCCCAGAGGGGGTACGTTTGTGTCAGCACTTCGGTGCAGTTGCATCTGAAGACACCCATTGTGGACAATACATTGAAATCCTTAGCTCAGCGTGCGGCAGTAGTCAAAAAAGCAAAAAGAACATTAGGAATTATTCGTAAGGGGACTGAGAATAAAACTGAAAATATCCTAATGCCTCTATTAAAGCGCAGGAGCGCTCTAATAGTTAAGGTGTGTTACACCCTCCATTATAAAGCCTGAACATTATATTTGCTATAGAATTGGCATTATTAAAGTTAGGATCATGAGCTTGGGGACCAGGGATGCCAAGATGGCTAAACAACAGAGCTAGATAATCCCACAGTGATGTTTGGGGTGGCTGAACTTGCCCCCTAATCCCACCCAGAACCACAGAATGCATGGATTTCAGTGACAGCCCTTCCCCATCCAAAGAGTGCGGTGTCTGGGCTGCGGCTCCAATGGGGCGCCCCATTGGCAAGCATGGCTGGGGCCAGAGTGCTGGAGTTTGCCTGGGATGGTCCCAGGTGCAGGAAGAGGGCAGAGGTTTATCCTGGACTCGGAGACAGGGACAGGAGGCTACAGATGGGATAGAATCAATTTTCTTTCAGCACTTCTCCCTCCAACTTTCCCAACCCCACTGGGATAAGTGAGTGCTCTGGGCTGATACAGTGGGTGTTCTGCAGGAGGGGGCAGGGAGATGGTGGGGTCCTGTGCAGAGCAGTCCTGTGGGACAGAGTGGCAAGTGTAGTCCTCTTGGGAAGACTCAAAGAGTGAGCCTCATCACAGGGAGGGAAATCCTAAAGGGAGCAGGGAGGGAGGGAGCATACACAAAGGGGAGGGACAATAAGGGGAAAGAGTCGGGGGAAGAGCCTCTGTAAATAGCTTCCACAGTGGAAGCCATGCACAGGGGGAGCACTTTACAGGGAGCAGCTTTACTGGAGATACAGAATATGGAACCCTGTACAGGGGGAGGTCTGCAGAGTGGACAGCATTGTGCAAGAAAGGGAGCCCTGTCCAAGGGGGAGTCTTGTAGAGACAGAGAGCTGCAGAATAATGGCCATAATTGTGCCAGGGGAGAGCCCTGGACAGAGGAGAACTGAGTGAGGGAGCTTTGTGCAGGGGGAGAGCTGCAGGATGGGCAGCATTATGCCATGTGGAGAGTCCTGTACATGGGCACAGCAGAGTCAGGGAGTCCTGTACAAGGAGTGAACTAGCCAGAGGGTCCTGTGTAGGGGGGAGGTCCCAGAAAGCAGAATGGACAATGTTGCAAAGGGAAAAGGGCTCTGACAGTGGGGAGTAGAGTGGAAGACTCCTGTGCAAGCCATAAGCTAGAGGGATCAGAGAGAGCAGTTTTTGGAAGTTTGCAATGCTTAAACCAAACCAAAATTGTTGTATTCTTAGTAAAGCAGGGAGTTACCAGTAAAAATCCAGCTTCGCCTTGCTTGCTATTTGAAGGACCTTCTAAACTGAAGGGAGCAGCTCTTCCACCTTGGACAAGTGTGGGAGTTGGCGCTAGAGGGTCAGAATCAGGGCAGAACAGGAAAAGGGGAAGCAAGGCACAAGGACTGGCTAGAAACAAGACAGAGTGTAATGAGATTGGGGAGCAAAGCTGGAGACAGACAAGGAAGCTGGAGTGCAAGAGAGAGGGAATTGCTCCACCCAGCTTCCTGGTTCTGGTTCTTCCAGCTTCCTGGTTCAACTAGAGCTAGACCACTGCTTAATATATAAAAAGTGATTTTCCAGGGCGCAAGTCTGCTCCAGAAGCCACATCCTCCAGCCCAGATCTTGTTGGAGCAGGAAACTGGTATCCATCTAGCTTCTGTCATAACAATGCATATTACATCACTTCACACACTCTAAAATTAAATAAATGAATGATTAGTCACATTGTAGCAGGGGGTCCTCCCAGGGTGACACGGGGGTGCTGGGGTCACACTCTCGGGAATTAGCTCACCCCTCTGCTACGCCATTTCAGCCTCAAGCCTCATTTGAATCCCTCTCTTCAAGGAAGGGGGTATCCTCTCAGGACACACCACACAGTCCAGAGGGTATTAGTCCTTTATTGGACACAAACAGTGTACACAGTCCCTGGGGCTGCTGGCTCAGTCGCCTCCACCCTGCAGGCCCAGGTCCGTCTCTCTCAGACACAGGAGCACCACAATATCAACCCCCCAAAGTCCATCCAACAAGGCCTCAAAGCCCCCAGGCTCTGGCCATGCCTTCCCCAGGCAAGAGGCTCCCTCCTGGGTACAGCCTCTCTTCAGTACCTGGTTCCCTCTGGTTCTCCAGCCTTCAGCACCCTGGATAGCATAGAGCAGAACGGCTTGTTCATGGAGATGTTGCTCCTTCGGCTCCCTGGCAGAGACTCCCTTCCTCACTGACTTGCTCTCCTTGTGTACAGGCAGAGTGGGTGTGGCCAGGCTTCTTTTCTTCAGCCTTAAAGGGCCACTAACTTGCCCACTCTGTCCCAGGGTTTCTCAGCCTGTTTACCCCACAGGCTGTTCCCCAGCTAGGGGCTGTCTTTGTCATGCCCCTGGGCCTGCTCAGCCCTCCGGCAGACTGCCTCGGCCCCCTTCTTAAAGGGAAAGCAGCCCCACAGGACTGCTCCCTGCTACACACATGCCTTAATGAGTTAATCAAGCTATTATTGTTTTTTACTCTGTATCTGAAATTTAAAAGTTAATATTAGTGTGATATGTATTCGTTAAGGCATGTGAATAATTATTTATTTATTGATATGATTTTAGAATGTGAGAAGTGATGTAATATGCATTGTTACTACAGAACTGTCATGTTCTTTAAAGATGAGGGGGTGATAATTTTGAGGGGCGGAAGGATATACACAGGGTGGAAAATAGTGATGTGATGTGGTGAAGTAATAAATTGAAAGTATAGGACTTAAGGTCTGGTGATGATATTAGATTGGGGAAATGCAAAAATATTACAAATAATTAATTTGCCTTAACTATGAATTTAAAACCTTGGGTTTTGAATGTTGGAATCGCTATTTTGCATGATGATATCTCACCCTTTCCTGCTAAAAGAAGGACACACAACCATAAACTAGACATGATCATAAATGTCTGCAACATAGCATTTTACTAATACAAGGCAATCACATAACTCAAAATTCAATTATAGTTCTGTAGTAAACCACCAAAGAGATCAAAGGCTCCAATAAATTGGAATGGACAGGCATTGAAAATATTTAAATGGCTAAATTTGCAAACTTGTAAACAATTTTTCTAAAATATTAAAAACAATAAGTATTCCAAACCAATCCCCTTTTTCAATGGTGTCCAGGTTAATCATGCAAAAATACACAGGTGGACAAATAGATACAATTGTTAGAATCCACACTCAGAAACTGCATGGCTTGGAGGACTGGCAATTGGACACAGATTGGTCATTGGTTCTCTCCAGGGCACTGGTCCTTTTTATATGGGCCGCTCCATGAGAGGGTCCATGTGCACTGGGGGAGGGGGTGTAGATGGGCACACATCCATCTACACCCAGACGCACCCATTCCCATGCACGAAGGCACCTCTGTTTTCACTGGTGCCTCCATGCATGGGGATGTGTGCGCGTAACAGCATGCACACCTATCCCCGCAGGATTTACACGGGTGGCACCCACACATGAACACCTGGATGTTCATGTGTGGGTGCCGCCCGTGTAAAAAGGGCCACTGATTTTAACTGAAGGTGGTGGATACCAGTTTTGTGAGGGTATTCTCATGTGAATAATTTCACTCATGTAAGTTATCCCTGTGATTAGAACCAAAGACAGAACCATTTGCTGACTGCTCATTGACCTGCATGAAATCGGTCGTTGTGTCTGACCAGTTCCTTCAGAGAACAAGTATGTACTGCAAAACAGACCAGTTTGTACAGCTGACACAAACCATCATACTGATGGTGGTCTCAGGAGGCATATGAAGAAATGGATAAGCAAAGTAAAACATCTTTTCACTCATACTATTGGCTCAGGCTAGGGTTAGAAGTACATTGGTCTTCCAATTCGAATAAAATGTCTTTGTTGCTCTTACAACAAATTGTGTCCTTTAAAAAAAAAAAAAAGTCTTCTGAGTGATATATAACATGCAGGAAAGTGTATTTGTAAAGCAGCTTAAAGTGATTGCCAGTACACTGTTATGCAATAAGGTAACCTCTAGTCTAAGCTACACACTTTCAGTTTGTTAGTTCCCCTTTTAAAAGAAATTTTAAAATCAACTTATATAAATTCAGGATATTCTTAAACTGGGGCTCAGGCAGCACAGAAAAATTACTTCCCCTAGACTCCTGCTAGGGATGGGCGAACAGATTGCGGTTCGGATTTGGTCGTTCGGTTCAGTCCCGTTTGGTTCGGCCGTTCGGTTTGGCTGTTCAGGTCATTTGCTGAGTTCAGGTTCGGCCATTCGGTTCAGGTGTGTTCAGTTCGGGCATTCAGGAAAGGTATCGCAAGATCCCGTGATCACGTCAGAAACCAGAAATTCGAGTGCGTGAGGAGCTGTGTGGCAAGAGTGTGCATGTTTTGCTGGCAGGCTGTTCGGTTTGTGTGTTTTGGCTGTTTGTGTTTGTTTTGGCTATGTTGTTTTGGCTGGTTGGTGAGTGTTGGTGGGTGACAGTTGTTGGTGGAGTGTCTGTTTAAAATTAAAAAAAATGGAGAAGAAGGTGACCACCATTAAACGCCAGGCCTGGGGGAAGGCCAAGGTGGCGGAGCTGGTGGTGGAGGAAGAGGTTCCTCCTGCCGTTGCTGCTGGACCTTCGGTGGTGGAGGAGTAGCAAGAGCCGGCAGGCACAGGAGGTGCTACCACTGCTGCCAGGTTTGTAAACTTTTTTTTTACTTTGAGGGCAAGAAACTTAAGGCTCTATGCGTTAGAGTGAGCTCACTGGCATGCGGGTGGGTGCATGGGTGGTGGGCATCAGTCAGGCACAAACAGTGGGCATCAGCGGGTAGCAGTGGATTTCTGCCACAGAGAGAGAGGGTACTGTAGTGTGGGGGGCTCTTCCATCAGTCAGGCACAGGCACGAGCATGAGAAGCACCCTCACCCAAACATGTGCCTGCCAGCCATCCCTAGCAAGGGTCTTCACTCTCCAATTGCCATCCCTACCAAGCACCCCCAAATAAGGGTGATATTTGCACATGCCAAGGGTCTTTCCAGTTGCCATCCCTAGTGCCCCAGGGAGGGCAGGATTTGCACGTGCCAGCCAGGGTCTCTCCATTGCTATCCCTCCCTAGCAGTACCCCAAGGTGGTCAAGATTTTCACGTGCCTCCCAGGGTCTTTCTAGTTGCTATTGTTGGTATATGCAACATCCATAAGTTAAAGTTACTGAATCAAGAACACTAATTGACTATAGAGCCACCAGACGGCACTGCTAAGTTTATATGTACTTGGAAGGGAGATGGGGTTTTACAGTTGAATTCCTTTGTGTAACCACTCCTTCTTCCCTTCTCTCTCATTGTTTCAGTCTCCATTTTGTCTTACTACTAGTTAGATGCAACTAAGGATCTGTGCCTGGAAAGCTTAAGTAAAGGTTTGTTTTTAAACCTTCAGCTGCATTTGTCCTTACTGATTGTGAATCAGTTATTACTCTGCAACAGGTTATGGGCCCAGACCTCTTCAGAACAGCCCAGAACAACTCTAAAGACTGGAAGTGAGCTGAAAGGAAAAGAGGCCCAAAGGAAACTCCCAGAGGAGGCCTACTAAGTGTAAGTGAGCAGAAGAACCAGAATCCCAATCTGAGGGGAGGGAAGCAAGCATGGCCAGCAGCTCTGAATTAAAGTTTTCAGTCTGCAAGCTGAATAACACAAACTACCAGTTGTGGAAATTCAAAATAGAAATGCTCCTATCCAAGGATGACCAGTGGGAAGTGATCACCACAGACAGACCTGCAGAAAACCCTAAGGAGTGGGACAGAAAGAACAGACAGGCAAAGGCAACCATAAGCGCTAGTAGAAAATGACCAGTTAATCCACATAAGAGAGGAGGCCACAGCAAAGGGCATGTGGATTGCACTGCAGAAGCTGCATGAAAGGACCAGCTTGAACAGTAAGCTGTTTCTCCTAAGGAAACTGTACCAGATGAGACTTGGTAAAGGGAAGGAGATACAGGATCACATAAATTCAATGCTGGAAGTGGTAGCACAACGGTGAGGGATTGGTGAAGAGATAAAAGACAACCACGTGGCGGCCTTACTTATCTGCAGCCTGCCTGAATCATACAGCGCCCTCATAAATGCCCTAGAGACAAGGCCTGAGGCAGAAATAACACTGGAATTTGTAAAAGGGAGACTCATGGATGAATTCCAGCGCAGGAAAGAAATCATGCAGGACAATCAGGAACAGGATAGGAAACTGCCCTGAGAATTGGAGATAACAGATTGCACAAGAAGGAAACAAGAGCATGTTTTCGGTGCAAGAAAGGACACCTAAAGAAAGACTGCTCCATATGGAAGGCAGATCAACAAACGTGATCTCCACAAGTGCCTACGCAAAGGACCAAGACCACAACCAGTGACACAACCACAGAACAGTGTGGAGTGGATGTTTTAGAGCAACAAAGGCCAACTCATCACACGACTGGTGTGTCAACTCTGGAGCCACAAGCCACATGACCAGCGACAAGAGTTTCTTCATGGTACCGGACCCAAGCAACAAAGAAGAGAGATACCTCGCTGATGGAAGCAGCATCACTGCAGAAGGTATTGGCGAAGGAATTCTAAGTTGCAACAAGCCACATGGAGGCACACTAGCAATACCAGTAAAGGATGTGCTGTATGTACCTGGCTTAGAGGGAGGACTCCTATCCGTTAAACACCTAACAGAGAAAGGACTCACCGTCAAGTTCCAGGGTAATGAATGCACAATCCAGAAGGGGACAAGGGTCCTAGCGAGAGCCTATGCAGATGAGCACCTGTATCGCTTGAGTGCAACCAAGGAACAAGAAAAACTCACTGCACACAAGCAACACAAGGACTGTATTCATCTGTGACATCGACGCCTGGGTCACAGGCACCTGGAAAGTATAAAGGAACAGCAAAGACAGCAGCTCAACAAAAGACCTGATAGTAACAGCATGTCCCTTGACCATGAGATGTGAATCCTGTATCAAAGCTAGAGCAACGCTCCCCAAGGCAAGCCAGACAAGAACCTCCAAGCCACTTGACCTCCTACACAGCGATGTGTGCGGCCCCATGAAAGTACCCACACCTGTAGGGAACAGATACATAGTGACATTCATAGATGACTATTCAAGATACTCAGTCACATACCTCATGAAGCATAAGGATGAAGTACTTGAAAAACTAAAGGACTACATAACCATGACAAGCAACAGATTCCAATGTAAACCGCTCGTACTTCAAACTGACAATGGAGGCGAATACACAGGAAAGAGAGTTGAAGACTTCCTGAGAGCCCACGGGATAGAGCACCAAAAGACGGTAGCATAGACGCCCGAGCAAAATGGGGTAGCTGAAAGAAAGAACAGAACCTTAACAGAAATGATCAGGTGCATGTTGACGGACTCTGGACTGCCAGAAAAATATTGGGGTGAGGCAGTAGTGACGGCAACATATCTACAGAACTGACTCTACTCAAGAACAGCAATTAAAACTCTCTACGAACTCTGGTATGGAGAGAAACCTTATGGGACACATCAAAGCGTTTGGATGCAAGGCATACGTGTACATTCCGGAACAGAAACACACCAAACTACAAAACCGAGCTGTGGAAGGGATTCTTGTTGGATACAGCGAACACTCCAAAGGATACAGAATCCTCAACCCACACACAGACAAAGTAACTATCAGCAACAGCGTGACTTT
>QEPC01014703.1:112050-134218 GCA_003113815.1 Sphenodon punctatus | reverse complement strand
GACATGTTTTTGCCACCCGAACTCACCCGAACGTGATTCGAACTGTTCAGTCGTTTCGGAGTTCGGAATCAGGTTCGGTTCAGTCAATTCGGGTTTGGATTTGGTCATCTGAACAGGCCGAGTTCGGGCCGAATTCCGACCTTCCGAACCGCATTCACCCATCCCTAACTCCTGCACCATCACCATATACCAATTGTCAGTTAGCCAAGGATGTAACCCATCAGCTGAGTGTGCACATATTCTACAAAGCACAACCAGGAGCCAGAAAGCTTGGAGACTGGGGGGCACATTAAAGCTAGCTATTGGCTGGGATTCGGAAGGCTGCTACTGGGCCATTGACTTCATCTGGCTATCATCTTCCTCCAAGAAACAGAAGTTCTCAAGCAGATGGAGGTTCCCCCAAATCTAAGAACCACAGTCCACTAGCAACAAACAAACAAGGATAAGGGGGAAAGGGAATAGCCTTTCTGGTGTGACAGAACTCTGTTATTTGTCTTACAGGAAGTTTATTTTAAATTAAGCTCCAAGTGAGCTTTTTTATAATTCTTCCCACTCTTAGTCAAAAGGATACTAGGCCTACAGAACAGTGGGAGGCTGCCTGGCTGACAGGTGGAGACTTGTTGGAACCCTTTAATTTTGGAGGCTGTTGCCACCCTCACTGGTCTACCCCTTCCTACATTTAATCCATAAAGGACCTTGGATTTTGCAGAATAGTAGGAGGATGCTAGGTGGGTAGGGGGACCTGGTTTGTTGGAACTATTTGATACTTGATATTGAAATGTTTGTGGCCTTGGCTTTTAGTGGGAACTTGGTGGGATGGGGGCGTGTTTGTGGTTTTAAGTCAGAAATTAAGTGAGGTGTATAGTATTACATTAATTGAATAACTAGTTAGAGCAATAAGATTTTCCAGGTATCATGGTTGTTACTTGTAGTTTGCATAAGACGCTGAATGCATCTAGTGGGAAGAATAATGTTAACCAAATCAAAATAACCAACTACTTCACTTCTATTCCTTCTGATAAAGGCAGGCAATCACAATATCTGGCTCTTTTACCATATTACAAATTGATAGGGGACTGATTAGTTTTTATTATGTAGTATATTCCCCCCCCGCCCCCCCAATTTTAAAAATAAAAATAAAAAAATTTAACAGTATATTTTTAATATATTTTTTTCTTAGTTACTGTATATATACCTTAGTGCAGGTGGTAATGCTGTGAATAATCTTATTTATCTGTCTACTGTTCCATGCTTGCCTTCGATGCCTCGGTCAACGTAATATCTCACGTCATTTTACATTTGGAAGGCATCCTCCTGGGTACTCCTGCCTTTAATATAATATTCATTTACCCTTAGGGGTTAAATGCTGCTGACACAAGCCCCGAGAGGGGCAAGGTAAAATTTTATTTATGCCTGCCCATCATCAGGGGCCAAGTGCTGCCTCCACAAGCCCCGAGAAGGGCAGGGCTTGTTCTTTTTTTCCTCCTCACTCACAGGGGTCAAGTGCTGCCAGCATAAGCCCCAGGGGCAAGGCATGTTTCCATTTAAAATCAGATTACCCTCATGGGTCAAGGGTTGATCAATGTAAGCCCCGGGATGGGTAAGGCCTTCCAGGAACGTGAGTTTAATCCTGAGCTGTCCTGATTATGGGTTGGGCCTACCCACCCAAGAACGAGTGATATTTACAGTATACTTAAGTAAATAATCTGTTGTCTAATCAGGTCGCAGTAGGCAACAGCTTATATTCACAGTCCACAGGTATCGATATGTTGCTTTTTCTTTCTTGGAATTGTTACGCTGTATTTTGCAATATATTGCGCTTTCTGTTTGTTTTTATCTTGTATTTGTCCTTTGTTACGACCTATGGTCAAACAATAAATTACTACTACTACTACTACTACTACAATATCTGGAAGCCTGTCCTCAGGAAGCAGGAAACGGTTCCATAGACATTTTAAATGCCTCAATAACATCTGAAAATGGACACAGTTCTTCACCTTTGTTTTCCACCTTTATTCCACATCAGAGCCTGGGCATATTCCATTAGTCAGTCAAAATTTAGGTGAATTAAACAAAAACTCTAAATTGAGCCAATTAGATGCCATTAGTTTTCTGACACAAAGCAGTGATAGGAGAAGCTACTTATTATCTTAGGGTTTGTATGGAATCAGCTTTATGGCTGCAATATTCTCCAAAGTGCTCAC
The DNA here is from genome assembly GCA_003113815.1 of Sphenodon punctatus. NCBI lineage: Eukaryota > Metazoa > Chordata > Lepidosauria > Sphenodontia > Sphenodontidae > Sphenodon > Sphenodon punctatus. The sequence continues at coordinate 132,014 of QEPC01014703.1, read as the reverse complement.
CAAAGACAGTCTTTCCTGTGAATGTGTCTAGGTCTTGAGTATGAAGGAGCAGGACAACCCTTCAAACCTTGCCAGATGAATTCAAGATCAGTTCAACTCATGCTCTCAAAACAGAAAGAGAAGTTCCAATATCAACAATTTTTCCTGTTTTAATCATCACCACATCTGTGCAAACGTGCTCTTATTGTACCTTTCATAAGCATGGTATAATAAGCTATTTGCTTATATGAAAATTAATAGGCAAAAGAAAAAGTTATTTCTGTTGGCTCAGATCTTGCTTTTACAGTGTTGGATTGAACTATTCATGACCCATTCTTACTGGTTTCACAGTTGGCTGACCCATTCATAGTCAGCAGATATGGATGTTTTCTGGAAGGTAGAAATTCTCAGCAACTAGGCAAGCCAAGCACACTGAAGACATATTCATGAATCCTTAACTGTTCCAAGCTGCCCCATAATGTAATTGACTATTTTAGGCTGAATTAAACAAAAAGAAAATAGCTTGTCACTATGCATAGACTGCTCACTTTACTATCTTTGCACTCAGGGGGCCCCCTTTATAACATTAAGCTAAGAATGCGCACCAGCAAATAATCAATTTTATGAATGTTCTCATCTCTCCCTATGTTCCCCTCTCCCTTGACTATCCCTACCCTGACTCTGTCTTTTCTAGATTGTAAGCTCCTAAAGGCAGTCTCTAATGATTTCTCAGAGCCAGGTACATTGCTTGCACTATATAAATACTTAATTATAATAGTTTTTAACAGGTGAGTCAGTTTGGACTGTGAAATCCATTTGTAACCCACTACTATTAATTATTATTAATTATTATTATTATTATTATTATTATTAACAAACATTTATATAGCGCCAGCAGTGTACCTGGCACTTTACAAAGTAATACACAGACCACGGTCCCTGCCCCTAGGGCTTACAATCTGAGAGACAGGAGCTGGGGGAGAGACTTAGGAAGGGGAACAGAGGGAGAGACAAGGGGTCTAACATTCATGAAGATGCGAGGTCTCAAGTGCACGTACTTGGCTTGGTTACGATGAGAATGACAGCAGGCAGGTCCATGTTGCAAGGATAAGGGTAAACCGATCGTAGGTATAGGAATAGTGGCTCAGCAGGATAAAGAGTCAGACAGAGCAGAGCGAAAGAGGTGAGTTTTAAGGAGAGATTTGAAGGTATGAAGGGAGGGGGCAAGGCGGATGTGGACAGGGAGGGAGTTCCAGGCATGGGGGGCAGCAAGTGAGAAGGGACGAAGGCGCTTAGGGGAGCAGGGAAGGCGTGGAAGGGTGAGAGAAGGGACAGAGGAGGCGCAAAGTGCACAGGCTGGAGTATGGAGGGCAATAAACCCAGAGAGGTAGCGGGGAGCAAGGTTGTGAAGAGCTTTATAGATGAAGATATATATATCATTAGTCAGAAGCTACCTCGTGTGCTCATCATCTGTTATTCCTGACTGGGGCATTTCCCGTTGTCTATGTGAGGGGTCTCCTGTACCACTCCCTTTTCGTTCCCATGGGTGCCATGAAGCATGTCACCCCTGATCCTAGGCTGAAGAACGAAGAACGATTCTATGAAGAACTACCTCAAACTTACTGGATATCATTCCAGCTAGAAAGTGTCTGGTCTGAACTGAGTATGAGAAATCAATTCATGAAGAGATCACTGAGCACATGTACCAAGTGCTGTCATCTGCCCACTGAAGTACAATTGGAACAAGTGAGTGCAAAAAAAGTTGTTTATAATCGGGGTTTTTTGGATTGGCTGGATGTAGGGGGGGATATGGGTTTGGAGGGAGAGGGGTTCTGTTTTAACCCCCATGTGAGGGGGGGTTGTGAATAAGGGGAGTCAGGGGTGAGAGAGAGTGCCCTGCCCACCCCCCTGTGAGAGGGAGGGTATGGGCAGGCGGAAAGAGCGTGGGAGATGGTGTCATGCCCCCCTTGTGGTAGGGGGCGGGAGGCTTAAGGGGAAGAGAGTGGGAGGGACTGACATGGGCCCCTGTGAGAGGGGGACAAGCATAGGAGGGAGGGGAAAGAGAACGAGTGAGAATGCCCTTGCCCCCCTGTGAGAAGGGGGTACAGGCATGGGAGAAGAGGGTGAGAGGGAGTTATTGGGCCCCCAGTGAGAGAGGGGTACGGACAGGGGTAAATGGGCAGGAGAGTTTTTGTGGGGTGGGTCCACTGTGAGAGGGGGATGAGCATGGGGGGGAGGGAGGGCTTTTTCCTGCCTGCCACCTGTGTTGCTCAGCCTTTGGGGATGGCAGACTCGGGTGACCCTCTCTGGACACCCCTCTCCTTGTGTCCCTGTAGGCCATTTTTGGAGGGGGGATTGATGTTCAGATGCCGGAAGGGGGCAACCTGTGTGAGGTTGAGAGGGGAGCAGCTATTGAGGTCATTTGGGGCGTGGGGAGGTATGGCAGGGGGTGGGGATAGACCACCAGGACTATCGAGGGAGACACTTGGTGTCTGTCTCTGTGTCCAACTCCCCATTATCTTGAGATATTTGGGGGTTAGGGCTGGCAGGGCCCCCGATCTGACACTAATGCTGCTAAATGCAAGGTCAGTGGCTATTAATAAAACATCAACCATCCATGATCTTATTCTGGATGTAGGCCGTCAACCTGATTTGCATTACAGAGACCCAGCTGGATGTGGTGCCTGGGTCAATTTTGTCCCAGATGGTGCCAGCTGGGTACACAGTGCAGCTTCAGCCTAGGATCAGAGGTGACATGCTTCATGGCACCAATGGGAACGAGAAGGGAGTGGTACAAGAGACCCCTCACATAGACAACGGGATATGCCCCAGTCAGGAATAACAGATGATGAGCACACGAGGTAGCCTCTGACTAATGATATATAGATTTATTTGAATTAGCTCACCAAGCAATATATATTAAAAAAACACACAACAAACACAAAAATAATTATATAAAATTGTAAAAAACCCTGGCCCTAGGTTATACAATACACTACAGCTAAAAAATTAAATTAAGATATGCATTATTTTTATTCATTCCCATGTTCCTGAATAACATATCGGGAGCATGTTCTAGCAGCCAAAACAGCAAAAGAGACTACAGCCTTTGTAACACTATCCTTGGCATCATTTAACAGAATACATAAAAGCTGCCTAGGCGAGTCTGAATACTGTAAAGATAACATCGAATACAATTTTCTTTGAGTAGGAACATAAAGGGAGCAGAATAGAATATAATGGGACAGATCCTCCAGTTGCTCAGTGCCACATGGGCAGCATCTGTTTTTTCTATATGGTACCCCTGTCACGACTAATGACATGTCCCACATATCTCTACAGAAACATCAGGACAGCACAGCGCCAGAGAAGAAGCAGCTGGACGAGGAGGATGTGGCAGAACCAAACCAGAAATGGCCCTGGAGAGCCGCGGCCGCCAGAGGGGACAGGAGACCAGCGTGTGGTAGTGGAGAAAAGGGAAAGGGAGGGAGAAGAAGAGTTAACCCCTCCCCCCGCCGTAATGTTTTCCATGATGAAAAAATAAATATTCCCATTAATTAAACCTCTTTCATCTCCATATGCATCTTTCCAATACACCCATCTTTCCAATACAATACATAGAGTTGTGCCAATGCATCGCTACCCAAGGTGTAACAGAGCCACTTTGGATGGTAGGCTCAGGGAGCAAGGACAGAAGGGGCAGACATGGGAGCTGGACTTACTGTGAGTCCTGGGAGTCACCCTGTCACATACTTTCTAACCCTCCAGCCCTCTCCCGCAGTGCCCTGAGGGGGGATATGTGCTGAGGGCAGCATGCTTCATATGAACCTCCCTTTCCCTTTTGCTTTTACTGTGACTGAGCAGCACTCATATGGGAGTGGCCCCTTGAGCAGCAAGAGATATGGGGGATCCTCCTAGAAACAAGGAGGCAGCACCACATCTTCTTCTGGCCCCATAGCACTCAATGGAGCAGGGCCCACAGGAGGCAACCCTAATGTTCTTGACCACTGTTGGCATAATAAATGTTTCCCTTGTTATTCTCTGAACAGCACTGTCTGTTTTATCATTGTTGCTGGGAGGGATGCCTCTATCCTCGCCGGGAGCCAGAGGGAATTTTGATGAGGATTGTCCTTGGCCTGCCTCTTTTCCTTCAATCAGTTTTGTGCATCTGTTCCCATGTCAATGAGGGGGCCAAGGTTGCTGTATCCGATAAGGGCGCTGGGGGGTTTCCTGCAAGCATTCCTGTGTGTCGGGGTGTGCGGACCCATGAGCCCTTAGGACACTGATATGTCTGGTTGCATGTGTCTGTTATGTTCATATTTGCCTGCTATCAGCACTAGGGATGGGACTCGAGGTGAAGCCATTGTTAATGGCATCAGTGTTAAAAATCTGAGAGAAACCGGTAATGTTAAAAACCCGATATACCAATACCAACAATTATCGGTATTATCGGATTAATCCGATATCGACAATTATCAGTATGATCTGATTAATCTGATAGTCCCACCCCTAATCAGCACCAGCTTATTCTAGAATGGCAGCCACTACCCGGGCCCAAACCCCTGCATCTGGTACCATGGTGTGGGATGTCGGTGGAATGATTTTTCTGGCTGAAGTGTGACGTAGGCCACTTTCAGACATGGCCCCACACACATATTTGGGCTGCGGGGGGGGGGGGAGGAAATGCACAGCCCGAATATGCGCGGGGATCGTCTGGTCTGAAAGGCCAGCAAAGCTGCGCGGTGGAGCCTTTCAGACCGTTCGATCCCCATGCATATTCAGGCTGTGCATTCCTCCTCACAACCCAAATATGCGCCGGGGGGGGGCATGTCTGAAAGTGGTCTATGTCCTGACACCCAGCAGCTGTTTGTGGATCCCTTTTCCACATGTGATGGGTATGATGTGTTGTTGCATACCATGTGGCTCCTGGAACACCATGTGTGTGGCCGTGACTGCCAGATGAGGACTAGTGAGTTGGGGTTCCATGTTTTAGTGCCTGTTGTGCTGGAGCCTCTGATGGGAATGCTGTTACCATAGGAGGTGAGTGAAAGCATTGCTTTGCATGACCTCTGTGCCCTCACAGAATATCGCTTGTGCCTTATGGAGGGCGGTCCATCCCTACCCATCACCTTTGCAAGCACCCTGTTGCATTCCCAGGGTTATCAGAGAGAGCGTGGAGAGTGCAAGGACTGCATGCGTCAGCTGAGGTTGCTCATGCCCCCAGATGAGTGTCCCTATCTGACCGTGGCACCTGATGCAGTGGAGAGGACCTTCCTGTTTGAGATTTGGAACCAGGCAAGTGAGCATCCTGTTGACCCGAACTGAATGGTAGATCGGCATACGCAGGCAAGAGGGTACCAGAGAGGGATGTTTTCATGGACAGAGTATGTGCAGGGTTCTCCACTCGGGCTCTACCGCAGTCATGACCCAGCCGTGGAGCAACGCTCGGTGACTGTGGCCCCCTCTGTGTCCTTCATTCCTGTGACTTGAGCTCTGCATGCTTGATTTTACCTTTGGTTTGAACCACCCCAGCTCCTCTGCTGCCACACCCCTGCCATCACGCTGTGAGCCGCCTATGTGAGTCCCCCTGCTTGCAGCACGGGGTCCATGTCCCCCACCCTGGCAACCGAGATCCTCCTTGTGAACCGCCAGTTTTTTCCCTGGCCTCTGTGCTGTGTGGGGCGTGTATCTGGGACAGTACTGTCAGTCTGGCGGGCAGGGGGTGTCTGTGCATTGGAACATGACCTTCCCTGCTGCTGTCGCATTGGTCTCCATGATGCAGTAAATGCCCCCTTTTGTTCCTTGAGCTGCCTGTGGTTTCTGTGCCATGCCCCGGGGTTGCGCGTGTTGGTCTGTTGTGCCTTCCCCCATCCCTTCTCCCCCGCTCTTATGGAGTCTAGTTGGGGATAGGTGGAGACGGCAGCTGTGACTTCACTTGCCCTTAGTTCACCATGTTGCCACGTCATGTGGTGGTGGGGGGTGGCCCTTCTCCAACCATTGGAGTGGCTGTCCATGTGAACAGCGATACCACATTCACACCTGAAGCTGCGGTGCTGAAACAGGGACGCGAGGCAAAGATTCGGCAGCGGGGAGGAACTCTGAGTGAACAGGGTTCTGCCGCAGCTAGTTTCACGCATAACAGGGCTGGATTTTGTGCCCTGTTATGCATGAGACTAGCCATGGCAGAACCCCATTTGCACCAGCTCTACTTCCGACACCAGGCTCCTCCCTGCTGCAGTTTTTTTGCCTCGTGTCACTGTTTCAGTGCCGCAACACCAGGTGTGAATATGGCCTGAGCATGGTTAATCATTGGAGGACTGGGTGGATGAGGGTTGGGTACCACAACCTCCCATGACCCTCCTGTGACCTCCCCTGGCTGATGTCCATTTGAATTCCTCCCCACTCACCCGCTGTGGGTGGGCGATGTGTGGTTGCTCCACCTATCCCCTACGAACCCGCCCAAGAGCCGTGTCTATTTAAAAATGACCTTCTAGTTTCCACACAGCAACAACTTGAAAGCACACATTTTGTTTTCATAAATTAATATTAAATTTATGATGTGGAATATTTAGAAGTCTTATTAAATAAATGTTTAAATCATATTTTTACCCAAATGAGGTTGAGTTTTACTTGGACATTCTCAGGGAATACTTGCAGCAAAGTCAGACTTCAACATTTTGGAACAGGAGGGGAGTTTGCTCAGTTGACAGTGATCTGGGATTTATATTGTAGAGCTCTTTAAATGAGCACACATAAAACTAGGTTATGAAAAATAAGGCATAAAAAGCCATCTGCTTGACTCCTGAACATGCCCTTTGACTTGCAGTTGACAGTTATTTAAATTGCATGCTAATTAATCTGAAAACTCATCTCCCCACTACCTCCCACCAACCATCCTCTCCCTCTCTCTCTCCACTGATGGTGTCATTGTTTCACTAAGTCATCTTTGACTCCCACATCTCCTTTGCATCTCATATTCAGTCTGTTGCCAAGGCCTTGCACTTCTTCCTGCATTGCTACAATCCAGATCTTCCTTACTGACTCTAGTAATCTCTCATCTTAACTACTGTTAGCTCCTTCTTAGAGTGTTAACTCACGAGAGGGGAGGCCCATGGGGCTGTGCGTGTGTGTCACTCCGTGGGACACACACACCCCACAGCCACCACACTGTAGTACCACAACTACTGGGCAGACTTTCCTCCTTGCTGTGGTCTGCCTGCGTTTCCCCCATCCCCCTCCATAGAGTTGCAGTTGCCTCTCCGATGCCCTGGGAATGACTCTATGATGCTGAACGTGGGCGAAAGCAGCCGTGCACCCAACATCTGGGGGTGGCTATGGGGACACCCTCATGCACCCCCCAAACACACAGGAAGTGGCCACAGAGCAGTGTGTTCCCCCATCTTCCCCCAGATTCTCCCACACAGCTTCATCAGCCTTCCTTGGGATGACAGTGTGAGTAGTGGCCCTGGGGTGAACATCTGTCAGCTACCTGATAGACAAGCGGGTAACTCTGGGGTTAATTGGGGCAAACGTGGGGCAACATCGATTCTCATCTGTTTACATCTTTAGTGTTCTTCCATACTTGGTTCTACACAAAGGTGTGCCTTTTTTATACTACATATACTGAAAAGCTCATGAAAAGTCTGGTTCATTTGGTTATTACACAAAGAGCAATAATACAGCATGTGCTCACAATCAAAATCCTTATTCCTTAGGTTTGGTTGTCTTGCTCATGGAGGCAGGGCTTCTAAAGTCCTTGATGTAATTTTACTCCCCAGGTCATTACGCTTGGTCATTCTAAAACAAAGTTCTGTGTCCATCCCATTGCCATACTAAAGAGATCTGTTCTTATGCAGTTGAGGTGTCTTGCCTTTGTCCTCCCTCTGTTTCTTCCAATCTCACCTTCTTTTGTCTCCACACACTGTACATCATTACAGACCCCATTGGGAATCAAAAACAGAGGGGGGAGCTGGGAAAGAGATCAGGAACCTAAACATTTCAGGAGAGCACCTGCTCTTGCCTGTTCCTGCACTTCTCTTTTCTTTGTAGGGGAGAAGCCAAGAATTGGTAACAATTTTATGAGAGACAAGGTGGCCCTAACTGATCTCTTAATGCAAGAGATGGACAAAGACCTTCCCAAACAACAATCCAAATACTACCCACAGAAAGCGAACAGGTTTGTGCATTAATTCATTAGGCGTTTGGGGTACAGATTTGCAAGTGAATATTGAATTTTTAAGCTCCATATTCTAAAGTCATCTCCCCCTAATGTGTTTTACGTGCATGGACTAGGACACTTAATTTATGCTAATTAACTTAAGCCATATTGAGTACATATCCAATTTGACATGTAAAATAGTAAAATAATTTATTTGAAGGAGCAATTAAAAAGGAGCACTGTGTTTCATTTTATTGGGCAGCTAGGGATAATTAGGGATAAGCTCTTATGTGGCACAAAACTCTAATCCCCGACTAGACGGCAAGGACATTTTCAAAGAACAACATTCCGAACAGTCATCCTAGAATCCACTCACTAGGGTTTATTGGCGGCTATTTTTTCTTCCCAGAATGCTTCTTTTTCAACAAATACTTCACAGATTTTAATCCACCCTATGCTTAAACTTTATAATACATTGGAGCAACATTTTCCAGTAAATGAGAAACACAATACACATCCAGTCCAACTGCACTCCTGACTCAAAGTATGTCACAAATAACTGACAATTAGAATGCCAAGGCATTACAATTGACAATATAATATTGTTTGTTATTTATACCACGAGACCCTCCCACTCATGTCCACCCATGGGACATGAGTCCAAGCACCCGTTTAAATGTGGAGGTGCATGGGTGTGCACTCCCGCAACCCAGACATCCCCCTGGGAAATGTGGGGGACCTCCAACAAGGCACCCCAGATGACCACAGGGGCCGATCTAGAATCCGGGGAGTGAGGCGATCTCCCAGATAGGCTGGGCCCAGGCCATGTAGGGCTTTATAGGTCAAAACCAACACTTTGAATCGAGCCCGGAAGACTACTGGCAGCCAGTGCAGAGATTGGAGCACTGGTGTAATGTGCTCCCGGCGGCCCAGTCCCACCAAGAGCCAGGCCGCCGCATTCTGCACCAGCTGCAGCTTCCGAGCCATCACCATAGTTAGCCCCACGTAGAGTGCGTTACAGTAGTCTAACCAAGAGGTAATAAAAACATGGATGATCGTGGCCAAGTTCAGAACCGAAACCAGTGGCTGAAGCCGCCACACCAGATGTAACTGGCAGAAGGCACTCTTCACCACAGCCTCCACTTGGAGATCCAGGCAGAGCTGCGCATCGAGGAGTACCCTGAGGTTCCGTACCTGGGAAGTCAGTGGAGAACAGATCCCATCAACCAAAGGAGCTGTCACCACCACCGACTTACCCACTAACATCACCTCCATCTTGTCAGGATTCAGTTGCAGTTGGTTAGCCCTCATCCAGTCCCTCACAGCTGCCAAACACCGGGTAAGCACCAAGACAGCCAGGCCTGGGACGGTCAAAAACGAGAGATACAGTTGGGTGTCATCCGCATACTAATGACACCTTACCTCTGACCCTCTGATTACCTCGCTGAGCAGCTGCATATACACATTGAACAAGAGAGGGGACAAAACAGAACCCTGCGGAACCCCACACGGGAGGTCTCAGTAAGATGAAAAACAATCACCGAGTACCACCCACTGAGTTCTCGTGGTCAGGAATGAGCGTAACCATTCAAGAACAACTCCGCCCACCCCTGCACTGTCCCACAGGCACGTCACCAAATCTCACGGTCAACGGTATCAAATCCTGCCAAAAGATCTAACAGGACCAATAAGGTCGATCGACCCCGATCCTTTTCACAGTGGAGATCATCCACCAAAGCCACAAGTGCTGTCTCAGTGCCATAACCCGGATGAAAGCCAGACTGAGAAAGATCAAGATAACCAACTCAGTCAAGATGCCCCTGGAGCTGCTGAGCCACTACCCATTCAATAACCTTCCCTAAAAAGGGAAGGTTAGAGACAGGCCGATAGCTGGCAGGGGAGTCAGTGTCAAACGATGGTTTCTTGAGCAAAGGCGCACCACTGCCTCCTTGAGGCAGCCCGGCACTCTGCGTTGACCACCCAGGCCAGCAACGGCCCCATTGTCTCCCGGCAGCTCTTAACCAGCCAGGACAGGCATGGATCTAATTCACAAGAGGTGGTTTGAACCGACCCAAGCACACCCACCATGTCAGCGGGTGTCACCGACTGAAATTGATCCCACAAAATTGGACAAACCGGGGTTTCTACAACCTCTACATCCTCCACTGTATTAAGTGCGGCATCAAGGTCTTGGTGAATATGAACAATTTTCTCCGCAAAATAATCCGCAAAAAAATTACAGCCGGCCGATGATGACTCAACCCCAGGGTAGAGGGAAACCGGACTGACCAGCCCACGCACAACCCGGAACAGCTCTGCTGGACACTCAGAAAACCAAGGAGGTCTGCGGAGCCTCTGCCTGGGCAATGGATGCCTGGGAGCCGTTCTATCGATGGCCTCTGTCAGCAAGATGTTCCATAGCTTGACGAGGTCATCGATGAGACGGTCATCAAGGTCAGAGGGTAATTCCCCCAGAATGCCTAGAAACTGTACTGGGTCCAACAGCCTCCGGGGAGGACCATCCTAATAGGTTTCACACCCTTCTGGGGGCAGACGTGTTAGAAGGGATGTCTGCAGGAGATAATGATCCATCCATGACAAGGGCCCATTAACAGAGCACCCGCCTCAAGGCCAATGCAAAACATGAGGTCCAAGGTATGTCCCAAGATGTGTCGGGCCGTTGACCCTCTGGGACAGGCCCATGGTTGCCATGGCGGCCATGAACTCAAACTTGGCTCCCCTGAGAACTGCATCGGCTTGAATGTTGAGGTCCCCCAAGACTATTGTCTTGGAGGACCACAACACCACCCCCAATACAGCCTCTGCCAAAGCATGCAGGGAGGCTTCTGTACTGGTAGGTGCATGGTATACCAGTAGCACTCCCAACTGTCCCCTGCTAAATCAAACACAAGGTCGAGACCTTCAATACTCACCATGGATCACACTGGATACCTACTTTACAGACCAACCCTCTTTAATAATAATAGCTACACCGCCCCCCCCCCCATTCCTCCAACTGTGGCTGGTGCTGCACAGAATACCCAGCTGGAACAAGATCAGCCAAGATGGGCTCCGATTCACTGTCCAGTCAAGTTTCCGTGATACACGCGAGATCGGCGGCATAGTCCAGGACTACCTCCTGGACCGTTGTTGACTTATTCGCCACCGACCTCACGTTTACCAGCACCAAAACCGGGTTGAGGGCCCCCTGACCAAGTTCCACCTGCTCTCCTGCTGAGTGAGGGGTAAGCAGGACGTGCACTAAGCATCTATCCCACCTTACCACTCCACTCCCCTCCCCCTAAGACCATATCTCCCCCGGCCTGTCACGAACCCAATAGCCGTGCCTAGCCTCCCCCCACCTGCCCTCCAGCCCCCCTCCCCTGTCCCACCCAGGCTGCGAGGGAGATCCCTCCTCCCCCCATCTCCTTCCCAAAAATATTCCTCCTCACTCACCACTAATCTCTCCTCCCCAGGTTTCTCTCTCTTACAGGGAGTCCCCCCTCCCTATCATTCGTAAAACTCCCCGTCTCACTGGAAGGCAGAGGCAACCCACTCCCCCCCACCCCTCTGACCCTCCTCTTCCACCAGAGGGTCATTTACCACCCCCCTTGGATTCACCCCCTCTCTCACACTGAGGGGGGTAGCCCTAACACCCCTATCTGCATACGACCCCCTCCACTTCCCCTCTTCCCATAAAACCCCTGCCCCCCTCTGCCACAGAGGGGCATCTCAAGAACCAACCCCCCTAAATAAATTAATTCTCCCCACCCCACATCCCCACCCTGTTTAGCTAAAATAGTCCCATCCCCCATAGTCTTCAATATAACCCCTAACCACAATTACCCACCCCACTGCCCCTGACCCTGCCAAGGGGCACACCCAAATGGCCCTTAGGCACACTGCCTGCAGCACGTGCCTGCGGTGCAGCCGGACCGCCAGCCGCCTTTGGCCCTACCAGGCCAGAAATCGAAGTCTGAGCGCCAGTCCCACCCCCTCCTCCAACTGGAGGAGGGGGAGCTGGAACAGAGACCAGCTACTTACTGTTACTCCGGTCCGGTGGGGGCCTCTGCCTCACTGCTCTCGCTGCCGCCGCCACCTCCACTGTCAGCTCTGGGGGGTGGGGGGAGGATGGAGGATGCCCCACCATGGGTGGAAGTGTGTGGAGATGGGTGTTTAACACCCACCAGAACATGTGAATGGGTCACCACACCCACCCGAGGGTCCGGTCTACCAGTACCAAAAGGAAAAGGCCACGCAAGGGCTAGAGTGGCACAGCGCCCAGCCAAGGACACACACACACCCTTTCCGATACATCCATAGACTGACCAGAGGCTCTTAAAGGACATGCACACGAAGAGACAGACACATTGGCTCCAACCATGGCACCTAAAAAGGCCCTTGTGAAGAGAGCCAACACCATGGAAGGCCTCCCAGACAGCCAGGTAAGTGCGCGGCCCCCAGGCAGGGGCAGGACCACCACATGTCAGGTAGGAAGCAGACCTGTAGCACAGGACAGGGATGGTACAGGGCACACTGGTGGTGGAAAGGAACAACAGCACATGGAGGGATGTAGTTGACACGGCACAGGGCACAAGGGACAACAGGCACTCCTGCACAGGAGTGCTCCCAACATACAAGGGACGTGACACCCATGCATACAACCACAAGGAAAGTATGAGGATGCACACCACATGCACAAGCCCCCAAGGGACACAACCATAACAGGCAAACATCAACAGCACCAGGCACACACCATCACCCATTCCATGTCAGGCACAGGAGTAGGGTTAGACAGGTGTGCCCATACAGTGATGGGTGCACACACACACACACGCCCTATGCATGGAAGCAGAACAGGTCATGTCAACCAAGACCTCCCAGTCTCTTCCATGTGCATCCCCTCCCTTCCTCCATGTGGTCAATATCATGTCTGTTAGATTAGAATGTGGGAGCAGACTCCTGATATTCATATGGGGGTGTCTGTCTTAACCCACACTGTCTGATGGCCTTGGGTCAGGGAATGCATCTGGCTTGAGGTGTCTTTGCTTTCTATTCTGCTTTCGATTCTCGTAAATGTACGCCTTGTGTTCATCTGCTGCCTGTGTTGGACTTTTCAACCAAGAAGCCTTTATAATTTTATGGTAATTAAAATTCTTAAATTTTCCCAGTTTCCTCATTTAGATGTTTTTTGGTCACAAAATTGTGTATACATTTCATTTAACTGAGTATGAATTTCCATGAATGTTTAACACAAAATATGTTTTAAAATAGAATGGAATAACTGAGCCTGTGCCAAGCATCTGGGAGTACAGATCTCACAGAGGAACTCACAGACAGTAGCCTTGAGCCTGTTTGAGGATCTCCACACCTGGCCACTTTTGCTCACATTCAACCTGCAAACCCCCCATTTCCAAACCACCCCCAGAGGATAGGCCATGACACCATGTTGGTCACAAGCTACAGTCGATCAGGAAGCACCAGATTCCCTACATTTGATACCAGGAACAGATCCAGCTGTGGTGGGAAATTCCCAATTTTCCTTCTCCATACACTCTCCCTTCCCAAGGGATGCTTTGATCCAGCCCAGTGAGGGCAGATTGATGCCCTTACGTGGCACTCAAACACTACAAAAGCCCTGGTGTGGTGTCCAAATGCTTCCCAGCCATCTGTCAAAGAACCATGGAGGGTGAGCAACTGGGTACTCCTGATCTGCACTGAGGCGTGCAACCATGAAATCCAGACGGTGATAGCCATATGCACCACCTGGCATCGGTGTATTGCCAACAACCTCGTGATCCTTTGTGGCATTCAGGTCAGGGTGCATTGACACAGCTGATTGTTGGGTGCCCGCATGGCCTGGCGTTGGGGAATAGCCCTGCTATGGTGGCTCTGTGTCTCCTCGATACCAATGTGGGTGATGGAAGGGGATTTAGATCAGGCCTCCCATCCAGAGACATTGCTGCAGTGATCATTGCCCTTCACCAGGCAATGCCAATCACTCGGGTTGCATGGGTCATGCCCAGGACAATGGAGTGGTGGGCGAGGGTCCTGGACACCTGGGGAGAGTCCAAGTAGGTGGACACTTCAGTTGTGGATAGAGGATGGCAGTTATGCAGAAGACAAGGTGTTGGGGCATCCTGGAGAGGGAGTGGACACCCATGAGTTTCCCCATGGAGCAGTGTGTTGCCATTGTGATCTGACCCGCCGCAACCCCAGACTCTTGCCACTCCATTGCCCAGCAAATTTCCAAGTTTCTGTTACCGGGGTAAGGGGCTCAGGCAAACACACATCCACCCCTTTACGGGGGTGCGAGGTCAGAGCAAGGAGCGATCGGGGACGAATGCCCGTCAGGATAGTGTGTGGGCCCTTCCTTGTGCAAGCACAATTGGAAGTTAGGCCCCTATCATCATAGGACGCTGCTGACCACGGACCCACGGTTGCCCCACACGTGCTCGCACACTCAGCGTACTCACGAGGTTGGGGGCGTGGGGAGTTCACCCCTGGGGGTGCAGGGGCCCAGGACAGGGGGAAGGGGGAAGCAGGGCGCGGGCACTCACCTCCAAGGCGTAGGACACCACGACAGGGACAGGCAGGGCACTCACGCTCTTACACAACTCTACTCTCACCTTCACACTTTCAAGGAATTGCAGGGGTTAGGCAGGGTTGCAGACACACGGGCAATACTTCAGGCACACAGTCACGTCTGTTTCGCTTTTCACACAAGGGGGCCAGTTTCAAACAATCACCAGCGCCGTTCCCCAGGCGGCGCTGGCTTTTATATCCCAAGCCCCGCCCTTGTCCGTGCCCACAGCCGCTCCGAGCGGCGCTGCGGGGGCAGAGGAATCGTTACAGCTGGGTTCCCTTACGCTGGCTAGGGGCGTTTCCTGCAGCTCTGGGACACACCCTTCCTTACTCCCTGATTCTGGGGGCGTGGCTCTGGCTCCCCGCCCCTCTGTCTCTACGTGCGAGGGGCGTGCTACAGCCTCCGGCGGGGCCGGGGACTCTCCCCACGAGTGGGTCCCCTCCGGAGCAACCAGAGGGGAGCCCAAACGAGCTTCTCGCCCTTGCGGGCTACAAGGTGGGTCCGGGGTTCGCGGGGGTTGTTTTGGGGGCCCCCGTCTTTGGTCACCCCGTGTGCCCCGCGAGCCTCTGACAGTACCCCCCCCTCGAGGTCGCCAGATCCCATGTGGACAGGGCCCTGGCTTCTGCGGGTGACGGAGATGGAAGGCGCGAAGCAGCCGAGGGGCCGACACACTGGAGGCAGGTTCCCAGGACCGTTCCTCGGGACCATACCCCAACCAATCTATTAAATAGTGAAGTCGCCCTCGGCGCAGTTTGGCATCTAAGATGGCGCGTACCTCAAACTCGGGGCCGGCGACCGACCATTCCGTGGGCTCCGGGGGTGCTGCAGAGGAGGGGCCTTGGGCAGGATCAGCTTTCTTTAACATGGACACATGAAACGTCGGATGCAGCCGTATGTGCGGCGGGAATTGTACCTTGTACGTCACTTCGTTAATTTGTTGGCTGATCGGGAAAGGTCCAATATACCGGACATCGAGCTTGGCTGAGGGACGAGCAGACGGATAATGACGTCGGTCAATCCACACTAAATCCCCTGGACCGAGAGGGGGCTCTTGTCGGCGATGTTTGTCGCCTTGGCTCTTGTAACGCTGTTGGGCTTGGTGCAATACTTGACGTGCGATTGATTGAGCTTCTTGAATGCGCTGGACGAGAGCCCCTGCGGCGGGTACGTCGATCCCCGGAGTGTCGCATGTTCCCAATTGGGGATGGAATCCGTATGTAACAAAAAAGGGCGACGTGCCTAGCGAGGCATTAGGTGCATTGTTGTAGGTAAATTCGGCCAGGGGGAGCCACGTGAACCAGTCATCTTGGAGGTAGTTTGTGTAACACCGGAGGTACTGTTCCATATTTTGGTTCACGCGCTCCACCTGGCCGTTTGCTTGCGGGTGGTATGCTGTAGTTGGTTTCAGGGTCACATGTAAGGCCCGGAAAAGTGCCCTCCAAAAGCGCGCTGTGAACTGCGTTCCTCGGTCGCTAAACATCTCCCGGGGCCAACCGTGCAGCTTGAACACGTGGCGGATGCAGAGTAGCGCGGTACGTTTGGCTGACGGCAGCCCCTTGCAGGCAATGAAGTGCGCTAGTTTCGTGAGGTGGTCCACTACCACCAGGACAGTAGTATATTGCCGGGAAGGTGGTAATTCCACCACGAAGTCGAGTCCGATGCGTTGCCATGGGCCTGCAGGTAACGGGAGGACTTGGAGAAGGCCTGCAGGGGCCCGACGAGGAACCTTAGTTTGTGCGCAGGTGGTACAGGCCGAGACATGTCATTGCACGTCTTGGTGCAAGGATGGCCACCAAAAGGAACGCAGAATTAACTGCTGGGTCCGCTCTATTCCGGGATGGCCGGCCGTGGGAGCCTCGTGATGCGCCCAGAGGATTTGGGCCCGGCAGGACGGGGGTACTACGATGCGTCCCTGATGACGGTGGAGTCCATCGGTGGGGTCTATCACAAATCCCGTCTCAGGGGTTAGTTCTTGTCGGGTGGCTTCTTGAAGGGTCTTTGAAGACAAGTATGTGGCTGCAAAATTTTGGGCTCCAAGATAGGTTCAGAGGGCAAGGTGTCCCCTGGTTGATCCTCACGGTAGCGAGACAGCGCGTCGGCCAAAACTTGTAATTTGCCCGGTCGGTAGCGGATGCGAAAGTTGAACCGGGCAAAAAAAAGGGCCCAACGCGCGTGTCGGGCGTTGGCAATGTGTGCACTCTGTAAAAAGGTTAAGTTTTTATGATCGGTGAGCACTAGTATGGGGTGTTGAGCCCCCTCCAGGTAGTGACGCCATGTGGTAAAAGCTGCCTTGACGGCCAGGAGTTCTCTGTCCAAAATGGAGTAGTTTCATTCGGCAGGAATTAGCTGTCGCGAGTAGTAAGTGCAGGGAAGAAAGGTGTCCGGGTCTGCCGCTGGCTGCAGAAGAACTGCCCCGATGGCTCTTCCCGAGGCATCCGCTTCCACACAAAAAGGCTTCTCAAAATCCGGGTGTTGTAGCAGGGGGGCAGTAGTAAAGGCACGCTTGAGGAAGTCAAAGCTTCGTTGTTGCATTGTTCCCCACTGATAAGGCTGATTCTTTTTTAAGAGTTGTGTTAGGGGGGCCGTAATCTCCGCGTAGTTAGGGATATACTGGCGGTAATAGTTGGCGCTTCCTAAGAAGTGTTGCAGAGGTTTTACCGCCTTGGGTGGGGGCCAGTGCTGAAGGGCCTCTACCTTGGAAGCCTCCATCATAATTCCCGCAGGACTGATGACAAACCCTAGAAAGTTGACCGTGGTGAGGTGGAAGGAGCACTTTTCTTGCTTACAATACAATCTGTTCTGGCGCAGCCGTTGCAACACTTCTCTCACTTGGGACACGTGTTCTTCCAGGGTCACTGAGTAGATAAGAATGTCATCGAGGTAAGCGATAACATAAATGTCCAATATATCTCGAAAGATGTCGTTGATAAGATGTTGAAACGCCCCGGGGGCATTCGCAAGACCGAAGGGCATGACCCGATACTCGAACAAGCCATACCTGGTTCGGAAGGCAGTTTTCCACTCGTCCCCAGGCCGTACCCGCAGCAAGTTGTACGCCCCTCGGAGGTCTAATTTGGTGAACAGTCGTGCACCCTGCAGGCGGTTCAGTAGTTCTGGTATGAGGGGAAGGGGGTACCTATTTTTCACGGTGATTTGGTTCAATCCTCGATAGTTGACGCACGGTCGTAGGCCTCCGTCTTTCTTAGCTACAAAAAAAATAGGGGCCCCCGCGGGGGAAGTAGAATGACGAATGAACCCTTGTTGGAGATTGTCGTCGAGGTAGGTTCGAAGGGCTTGAAGTTCGGGTGCCGCCAGAGCATAAATACGTCCAAAGGGAGGCTCCGTCCCTGGGAGGAGGTTGATAGGGCAGTCGTAGGGACGGTGGGGGGGGAGTTCCGTGGCCTGGGTCTTACTGAACACATCTGCATAGTCACGATAGGCTGCGGGCAGAGCGTTCCCCCTGGGGGTGCATTCGGTGTCAACGGTCGCCCCTAGGATTCCCCGGGATCTGGGGCGCAGGCAGTTGGTGACACACCGGGGTGACGAAAACCGGAGTTGTTTAGTGGACCATACTATACAGGGATCGTGGGCTTGTAGCCACGGAGCTCCTAACACTAACTGGAACAAGGGGGTACACACCACATCGAACGGGAGTCGCTCATAGTGGTCTCCGATGATACACCCCAATGGGCCTGTGCAGGTGGTTATCGGTCCCGATACCAAGGGCGACCCGTCAATGGAGTGTACGGTCTCCGGGGGGATCTTGGACTGAGTCGGGATGGACCATCTCGCGACTAGGGAACTATGGATGAAATTCCTTGACGCCCCGGAATCCACAAGGGTCCACACCACTATGGACACCCGGGGCCCCAGGGCGAGGGTCACAGGGATTTGGAGCTGTGCGCCCCGCGGGGGAATGATAAGTGGGGTTTTAAGTATTCCTATGACAGGGGTACCCCCACTCCGCCCCGGTCGTGCCCATTTCCCGGACCCCGACGATAGGGGGGCAGGGCGGGGCATTCCCCTATAAAGTGGGTTGCTTCCCCACAATAAAAGCAGGAACGAGAGGCCCTGCGGCGTTCTCGTTCCTCCTTAGACAAGGGGCCGCGAGATGCCCCGAGCTGCATAGGCTCGGGGTCGGGAAGCCGTGGAGGCCCAGGGAGCGGGAGGGGCCGGACCCACCCAGGTCGTGTTTCTTGCTTCCGTTCCCTTCGGCGCTCCATCAACCGAGCCTCTATTTGTAAGGCAAGGTTGGCTAGAGCTTCCCAAGTATCTGGGGTGTCTACTAGGGCCAACTGGTCCTTAATTTCGTCTCCCAACCCTCGTTTGAACATGACCTTCAAGACCTCGTTTGGCCACTGAAGTTCCAGGGCAAGCTGCTGGAACTGGGTCAAATATTCCAGGACTCCCCCCTTAGCCTGCCGGAGGGTCAAAATAAGGGCTTCCGCATCTCGTTTACGGTGGGGATGGTCAAATAGAAATGTAAGCTCCTTCAGGAAGGCCGCGTAGTCACTTAGTAACGGGCTATCTCCCTTAAGGAGAGTGGTTGCCCATTCCAGGGCCGTGCCTCCCAGGTTGCCAATGATGAACGCCACCTTTTGGTCATCTGAGGCATAGGTGGCTGGTTGTATTTTAAAGGTCAGCCGACATAAGGCAAAAAATCCCTGGAAGGCATGTCGATCCCCAAGGAATTTTTCCACTCTTGGCCCCTTAGGTTCACGAGGTCCCAGAGGGGCAACTGCCATCGCAGGAGGGGGTGGTGGCTGGACGTCCATTCCCCTGGCTACTGGTCCGGCGGCAGCTCCCTGTAACTGGGTCACTGCAGCGGCCAGTCCACCCTGCTGGGCCTGTAGGTCCTTCATATCCATGGCCAAGGACTGTACGGCCCGGGTTAATTGAGAAATTTCTTTAGAAATATCCATTGTTCACTCAGGCCCGTCCTAGGGCCACTAGGGGGCTGGTGATTTGTTACCGGGGTAAGGGGCTCAGGCAAACACACATCCACCCCTTTACGGGGGTGCGAGGTCAGAGCAAGGAGCGATCGGGGACGAATGCCCGTCAGGATAGTGTGTGGGCCCTTCCTTGTGCAAGCACAATTGGAAGTTAGGCCCCTATCATCATAGGGCGCTGCTGACCACGGACCCACGGCTGCCCCACACGCGCTCGCACACTCAGCGCACTCACGAGGTTGGGGGCGTGGGGAGTTCACCCCTGGGGGTGCAGGGGCCCAGGACAGGGGGA
>QEPC01014703.1:83254-111950 GCA_003113815.1 Sphenodon punctatus | reverse complement strand
CCCCCCCCCCCCCCAGTGGTAGCAACCCCCTGTGTGGCTCCACAACATCCAAGAGATGGGCGGCACTGCCTTGGACTACCCCCTCCCTGTTGCATCCCCCCGGGCCTGTGACCCTGTACAGGCAGGTGAACGACCCTTGTGAGATCCGCATAGCCAGGAGAATTCAGGATGCCTTGTGCAGGTATATCGCCCACTAGGAAAATGTATATGTAAATAGATGGGCATATATAGAAATACATACATATATCAATAAAGATATCAGGGAATTGGAATTGCAGGTGTGGTTCGAGGATCAAAAGAGGGACTATTCAAAATACAAGGGACCTTCACCAACAAAATCCAAGAAAGTAGTGTACTTCATTCAATGCACTAAAGATCCTGATGGAACCTATGTAGGTGACGCCCATCAATCCATACATAAATGAACGAAAAAAGGTCATGGACAAAAGCCCTGATTCTACACTGGGCATTCACATCTCCCTGAGTGGCCATTCCATCTCTGATCTTTCAATCCTCATCCTGAAAGAACCTGTACAACACCTTTAAAAGACAGGCCTGGGAACTAAAATTCATAATTTTATTGGATACTAAAAATCATGAACTCAAGACTTGGGCTTTTCAAGCCATTACAGAAATGTATAAGTAATTGACAGCAGCTATTTATACCCACCCTCTGTGTTTCTGCTTTGTATTCAGTTTCTTTGATAAGAGAGTTTCCTATCCCCTCCCTAAATGCTTTGCCCTAAGAAATGCAAACAAAGAAATATAAATAAAATATAGTTCTTAATCTGCATTTACTGTTATCTATTGATTTTTGGTTATAAACACTATTATATATTATTTTTAACATATTTGGGTGTTTTCAGACATGACGCTACCCCCAGTTTAACCACACTTGAACATTTCTTATACACGTTGCAGGGCTGTATTGGTGCCCTATGCAGCCCTGCAACATGCATAAGAAATGTTTAAGTGTTGTTAAACTGGGGTTAGCATCATGTCTGAAAACACCCATTGTTTTTAAATGTCTGTCATCTATGTTTCCTCCCCTAAGGGCACTGTCCTACATCACTGCCTCCTTATTTATTCATTCACCTCTACTTACTCATGTAGTAGAGTGAAAAGGCTCATCTCTGATGTTTGCTCATATACAGCCAAAACCCCAGTGAATGACCCCAACGAGCTCCAAATGAGCTGGGGCAGGGCTATATCTATGAACTTCCCACCAAACCTGCCTGAGACAATGGTGGCTATACTTTCTCACATTTACTGAGGCCAGAAACATGGCCTTTCTGAAAAGCCACAGATTTATTTAAACATACAATCCAAATACTTTGTTTTGCTGCACTGGCATTGAAAGGTTCTGAAGAGAAAAACATGTCTGTCAGCATGAGTTGCTGCCTCTCCAGCTGCCGGAAAGCACATCAGCATACAAACGGGCACTGTAGAAACCTCTCTACCTTGCCGCTGTGCACCATGTGCTCATACCTTGACATGAAGCATCCACCAGTAGAGGTGAAGAAAGTAATTCAGTCTCTGGGCCTAATTTTAACCCCCAGAAGCCCCCATTCTTTTTTTTATTATTATTTATTTATTTACCTGGTACAATAATCTATTTCTATTTAAAAATACAAAATGTTCTAAGTTATTTATTAAAATGCTAATATTTACATGCATCCTGATAAAACCAGATTAGAAATCCTGATACAGCTGATATCAGTGCAAAACTCCATTGACCTTGATGAGGCCAGGACAGAGTTCCACATTTTTCTTTTCTTTTTTTCCCTTTCTTAATTTGTTTTTAACATTTTCAATACACCAAACTATTTACACATTAACTACAGAATTGGACCATATTCGGGGAGAAAGAAAGAAATCCCCTTACAGCTGCGGTCCAATGTACTATTTATGTTACATGTGACACCTTGATTTTTATATTTCTGTTAAACAAATTGACATTTGTGTTGCATTGAATTTGGAGTATTGTTGGATTAATGACCATACGTAATTCGATACAGCATAAAAGCCCTCCAAGTCTTGGTGCCGATCCGCTTGAATCCGCTCCATTGTAAGTACATACCAAAGACGGTTTATCCACTTTGTGAAAGAAGGTTTGGACTTCGACTTCCAATTGCATACAATTGTATGAATAGCAGCCAATCTAAGTTGTGGACAAGCCATTTTTCTTTCTTCTATTATTTTCAGATCCGGGAAGATGCCTAGCAATGTTGTCATGGGCTGAAACGGTATTTCCACCCTAGCGATGTCATTCAGCATTGGCCAGATTTTTTTCCAGAAGTCTTTTATATGGGGGCAGTGCCACCAACAGTGCATCCATGGTCCCGTTTCTTTACAGCCCTGCCAACATTCTTTCGGGTAGTCCTTATTTATTTGATGTAATCTTTGCGGAGTCAAGTAGAGTCTGTACGTAGTTTTGATTTGCGGTTCTTTTACCGTTAGTGATTTAGACGTAGTTTGCATGGCTTCCCACATTAATTTCCTTTTCTCCTCATCTATTTCATTTTGTAGGTCATCCTCCCAGGCTGACGAGTATCCAGCATCAGGTAAGTTAAATAGTCCATGTAAAAGCTCCTCATTTTTCATAAATACCCTGTTATCTCATTTGAATCAACCACCAATACCCCCTTCTAAATAATTATTAACCAAATTGATTAAGTTGAATTAAATCATAATGATGACGATATTTTCTATTCCTTTCAGAAGTTACCTTTTGGCTTCTAACACTTGAGATCTGAAAAAAAATATTGACAAATTCTCTTGCATTTCATTTAGTTTCATTACTCTCCTTGCTACATTAGCAAAACACCTATTATGCCATCAACATTAAAAAAATTTTTAACATCCGTCTCATATTTTAGTACCCTAACCCAATGCCTGCTGCTATGGTTGAAGCCATTAACTTCAATGGGAATGGCATCAAAACAGTGATGGCTAATCTGCTAATCACAGGGCTGCTGGTTTAGCCCTCAAAAACATCCAAGGGTCACAAGAACCACTTTTCCACAGTCACCATTCCCAACACAAAATGCCCCTAATGGTTTGGTTTATCCTCAAACCATTTACCTAGATCTCAGAAGAATCCCAGAGTGCCATTCAAGACATTTTCCAAATAAACACAGCTTTCTGCCACAACCTAAATTCCTGTTGAGGATTTATTTTTTCTGTGTGGGGCTGTAAAACTCCCAAATCACTATCTCAAAAATATATATCAAAATTAGATTAAATGAAATGAATTTGGTCCCCATTCAAGGTTTGTTTTAAATATTAATGTTTGTCCAATGGAAATAAAAACACTCCTTTTGTTTTAGCTGATTTCCATTACCAGATTTCACGTCATTGCTGAGACCCAAAGCTATTATCAAAAGGATAGTATGACAAGAGTTAATCCGTCCATCTCTCCATGCATTGCCAATACTCCCAAATGAGATAATATATCACTTCCGCTACACAGGTCCTGAAAACTGAGCCACATGAAAACTGAGTAATGTGTAAATATTTCAAAAAGAACCTGATATATCCAGTTGGATGGGAGATATAGAAAAAAGGAACAGTCGTGGTCAAATATCACTGTTGTCTTTCTGCCCACACGTTGCTCAGCACTTTAGCTGAAGATGCCTCAAAGGAAGTCTGTCTCAGTGGTTTCCTGCTACAGGGAAAGATGAACTTCATTTCCACCAGTGAATTCTAAGCTTGAGAACTGTGATACATAAGCAATGATGAATTAATCATTCTGCAATTTTCTGGCTCATTTTAGTAAGTACAGAGTTTCTTGGGGTTTTCTTTATGCCAACTGCACATCTCCCTTCTTTATAGAGTCTTGAGGATGATATTTTACTTCTAATTGCCATCGTTTCAGGAAAGTCTTAGGGTATGAATATGCTATGCAGGTTTACCTACTGACTCAGTGGCAACAATTCCACATCTTGCAAAAATATGGTGGACAAAGGTTTGATGATTCATTCAGCCTATGCACAGTAAGTTAGCTTGAAGCTCCCCATCATGTACGTAGAATATATTTTATTAGTATTTTCACCCATTATCTACAAGATTCGCAAAGTGCATTACATTATTTAGCAGCACAGCTTCAGACAAGCTCCATAAGACTCCAATCTCCAATATCAATCTCCTAGGGAATAACGTATTTACTGACTGAGACAAGAATTGCCTGCTTATAGAGAATGAAAGGGCAACAATGCTGCAGGTCAGTTCCAAATATAAAGTACAAATCAAAGGAAAATGTTGCTCTGCATCTGACTTAAAATTAGTAAGAAAGAACTTCCTCAATCAGCATCATTATTATCAGTAAGCTCTTGACTGAAGATCATAGTCTAAAAATTCCCTCATCATAGTCTGTATCTTCAATGCATGGAAAGGAAGAAACGAAAAGTTTAGGGTGGAAAAAGTAGTGACAGAGCATTTGGCCAGGTAATCAACTCTCAAGAGGTGGTCAAGACATTGTCACAGTACAACAGCACAAACGCCTTCACTTCACCTTCAGGGTTCTTCATGGCCTTGCTCCTTATTCTCTCTATCCCCCTGTCAGGGTTGGACCTTGAACCCCTAGTCTTAGGAGTTGAATGGGGTTGTTGTTTCCTCCCTGCACCACTGCCTGTTCTCTGTAGGAGTCAGGTTCCCTACTATGGTATTTCCTCTTGTGCTCTCTCTGTCCCACTCAGACCTGCTAGAGGGCATGGACCCACCTGCCGCACTCTGTAAGGCTGCTGGGGGCTGTGGCAGGTGTGAAACTTCTGCTGTCAGTCTGTCTCTGACTCTTGCTCTGCCCACTTCCGTAGTTATACTCTCCATCCCCCCCCCCCATTAGTTGGTGTGTCCCCTTTCCCCTCCCCCCGTTGGAATTATCCTGGACTGCGAATTTCCTCAGTTGTCCTGGTTTTTCCCCTTCTGTAGCTTTGCCTCCCTGCGTAGGGTTTTCCCCTTCTGTAACATTGTGTCTCTGAGTAGAACTTTCTCTGTTGTCCTGATTTCCTCCTTCTGTAGCCTTGCCTATCTGTGTGTAGCTTTGTCTCCTCCCCTCCTGCTGCTCATAGCATTGTTTCCTCACTCCCTGGCTTTTAGCCTTGTCTCCTCTCACACCCCAGTGTTTATAAGCTTTTTTTCCTCACACCCCTTTGTTATAGTCTTCTCTCCCCTTGTTCATAGTTTGTCTCCCCTTAACCCCTTGTTCATAGCATTGTTTTCTCTTGTTCCCTTGCTGCAACTTCTCTCCTCTTGGCTCATAGTGCCTAGTTGTGCTGTGCTCCCTGATCATAGCCTTGGTTTCCCCAGCCCCCTGTTTAAAGTCTAGGCCTTCCTCGCTCCTGTGTCTACTAGTTAAGAACATAAGGAGTGCCATACTGGGTCAGACCAATGGTCCACCTAGCCCAGCATCCTGTCTCTGACAGTGGCCAATCATGGTGGCTTGGGAGAAGCTCTCAACAGGTCACAATGGGGGATCCATTCCCTGTTGTTTTCCCCCAGCTCCCCTCATGTTCCCTGATCCTGCCTGGCATAGTTGTGCCTGTCTAATTCCCCCACTCCCAGTCTTGCTCTCAACCTGGACTCCTTCGGTCCCTGCTTCGTCTTTTCACTCCCTGTTCCTTGTCTCGTCCTTCTGTATGTAGTTTGGTTTCCCTAATAATAGCTTGGACTCCCCTCACTCATAGTTTGGGTTTTTTCGTTCCGTGTCCCCTGCCTTCTATTTTGTTTTTGTATCTGGCTCCCTACCCTGAGCTCTCACTACTTGGCCACTGTTCCCCATCTGAATCCTTGTTCCTACTTTGTGACCTTGATGATGAGCCATAAGTCCTCATAGTCTGGGCATTTCAGCTCCTGGGCTGAGAACTCCATCCCCTGGTAGCGAGGAATGGCTGAGAGGTTGCCAGTTCTATCTACCAGACTTCTGTTCCCTTCAACCCTTTCCCCTCCTAACTGCCCTTCTCTTCACCCCCTTTCCTGGCTCCTGACCCCAGAGCCGTAACACCCCCACTATAGTATTTTCAGATGTGACGGTGGGAAGGGGCCACCACACTTAGATTCGATCCGGGGAAAGGCCATTACCCTGCTCCAGAGTGGGCCAGTACCCGGAACAAATGTGACATGGGACAAGCTCCTCTAGGGGGCAGGGAGGCCCCATCACAGTCCAGAGCGACAGAACAAGTGCGACGATGGCTCCAGTCAGTGGCAAACCACTCCCAGAACCACACCTGCCACGTCAATGGGCAGACATGGCTAACTATGGGCAAATAAAGTCAAAGCCACCACTCCCACCTTCTCACAGCAGGGCTCAGTGAGGGTGGGGGACGAGGGAGCAACAGGCAAGCAGGCTGGCCAAGGAAGGCCACCGGCAGGTAGCAGTGGACCTGGCTATTAAGGCTGGTCACAGCTGCACAGCCAAGGACCAGTACAGTTTAGTTTAGTTCAATTTATTAGGCATCAGCTCTCGCCATAGTCAAAACAACAAAATATACAAAATAAACAGTACTAAATAACAAGTACATTGACAAGACATATAGACGTTAACATAGACAATAAAACACAGAAGTAAAATCTCTAACCTGAGATTGAACCAGCACAGCAGAGAGAGAATGGGAAGGGGGCAAATGTCCGGGGGGGGGGCACACCACAAGGGACATGCAGGTGGCCTCCCCTGCCCTCCACCCAGCTATTAAGGCTGGTCGCAGCTGCACAACCAAGTACACTCACAGCAGAGAGGGGATGGGCAGGGGGCAAATGTCCGGGGGGCACACCACACTGCCACACAGGCAGCCCCCATTGCCCCTACAAACAGAATGGCATGGCCCAGTCACAAGGGAGGGCGACAGCAAAACCCAATCCAATGTCCAGGCCAGGGTGAAGAATGGTGTCCCGTGAGGGCCAGTATCATGCCCGCCATGCATTAAGCAGGGTCCATACAGTTCAAGTTCGGGGGGTGAGGTTGGAGGGAAGTCAAACTCAGTCTCTCCACGCATGAGGGAAAGGAAGACACAGCCCCTGGTTCCCTACAGTTCCTATCCAGTCAGCAGAGAGGCAGCACAGTCCAAAAGGCCTGACCCCACCTGGAGTGCAAATTCCACCAACAGTTCCAGGGTCTGCCATGGAAGACTCCCCTCGCATGAATGACCCCCTTGGGGGGTCCATCAGGTGGTTCAGTCCAGGCATCCGGTCAAGGCAGGTTCCATGGGACAAAACCCCTCCAGGGGCCAGTAGGCAGGCAATGTGGGGCAAGGCAGGCCTACAGGTCTAGATGTTATAATGGTCATTTTTACACGCACGTTAAAGTTCCGTACGTTTCAATCATCTGGGTTTACAAGCCCACAAGTAAGTTCCACATGCATTTTTCACACACACACTGCCCTGACGCAGTTCCTGGATGTATTCTTCACACAAACACTGCCCTGAGGCAGCCTAAAGTAGCCGCAGCTATAAATGTGACAGACTGCCATGGAAACCAAGGGTGTCTTTAGACATAACGCTGTTCAGTGTTCTGTAACACAGTGTCCTACCGTTACAGTGTTTAGACATACCATCAACACAGTGTTCACCCCAAACACTGATTTAACTGTCAAGACCTGGCAGTTGTTCACTTCCAGTGTTTGGGGTGAACACTGTGTTGATGGTATGTCTAAACGCTCTAATGGTAGGACACTGTGTTACAGAGCACTGAACAGTGTTATGTCTAAAGACACCCCAAGTGACCACAGCTGCCTGGAGCAAAGCTGTTTACCAGGAGAACCTTTTACACACAAAAATTCTGGGAGACGTTTCATGCAGAAGTTCAAAGATCTGGATGTTTAAGTTCTGGGTGAGTGATTTAGACACACAAGGTTCAGGATGTAATAGCAAACATCCAGGAGAAATGTGTGTGTAAAAACACTCAATGTTATTATATTATTATTATTATTATTATTATTATTATTAACAAACATTTATATAGCGCCAGCAGTGTACCTGGCACTTTACAAAGTAATAAAATAGACACGGTCCCTGCCCCTAGGGCTTACAATCTGAGAGACAGGAGCTGGGGGAGAGACTTAGGAAGGGGAACAGAGGGAGAGACAAGGGGTCTAACATTCATGAAGATGCGAGGTCTCAAGTGCACGTACTTGGCTTGGTTACGATGAGAATGACAGCAGGCAGGTCCATGTTGCAAGGATAAGGGTAAACCGATCGTAGGTATAGGAATAGTGGCTCAGCAGGATAAAGAGTCAGACAGAGCAGAGCGAAAGAGGTGAGTTTTAAGGAGAGATTTGAAGGTATGAAGGGAGGGGGCAAGGCGGATGTGGACAGGGAGGGAGTTCCAGGCATGGGGGGCAGCAAGTGAGAAGGGACGAAGGCGCTTAGGGGAGCAGGGAAGGCGTGGAAGGGTGAGAGAAGGGACAGAGGAGGAGCGAAGTGCACGGGCTGGAGTATGGAGGGCGATAAGTGCAGAGAGGTAGGGGGGAGCAAGGTTGTGAAGAGCTTTATAGGTGAAGACTAGGAGCTTGTGCAGGATTCGTTCAGGAAGGGGAAGCCAGTGAAGCGAAGAGAGGAGGGGCTGCACATGGTCGAAGCGACTGGCGAGGTAGATGACCCTGGCAGCAGAGTTTTGGACAGAGATGAGGGGAGAAAGGTGAGACCGGGGAAGGCCAGTGAGAAGGAGGTTACAGTAATCGAGGCGAGAGATGACCAGAGCATGAACAAGAGTTTTGGCAGACGAGACAGAGAGAAAAGGGCGAATCTTAGCAATGTTATGGAGGGAGAAGCGACAGGATTTAGCAACAGAGTCAATGTAGGGTTTAAAAGAAAGGGGTGAGTCAAAGATGAAGCCTAGGCTACGGGCTTGGGGGACAGGCAGGATGGTGACTCCATCAATAGTTATTGACAGTGAGGAAGGAGAGGAAGGATGAGGGGGGAAGATAAGGAGTTCAGTTTTAGCCATGTTGAGTTTGAGTTGACGTTGAGACATCCAGGTAGAGATGTCAGAGAGACAGTTGATGAGACGAGCTTGAACAGAGGGAGAGAGAGAGGGAGTAGAGAGATAGAGTTGAGTGTCATCAGCATAGAGGTGGTATTGGAAGCCATGGGAGGCAATGAGTTTGCCTAAGGATGAGGTATAGATCGAGAAGAGGAGAGGGCCAAGAACAGAGCCTTGAGGAACACCAACTGAGAGGGGGAAGGAGGAGGAGGCGGAGTTGGAGAGAGACACATTAAAGGAGCGGTCAGAGAGGTAGGAGGAGAACCAGTTATGGACAGAGCCACAAAAGCCAAGGGAGTGAAGGGAATCCAGCAAGAGTGAGTGGTCAACAGTATCGAAGGCAGCAGAGAGATCAAGGAGGACAAGAATGGAATAGAGACGTTTAGATTTAGCCACCAGAAGATCGTTGGTGATCTTAGCGAGAGCAGTTTCAGTAGAATGAAGGGGGCGGAAGCCAGATTGGAGGGGGTCAAGGGAGGAGTTGGAGGATAGGAAGTCAAGGCAGCGGGAGTAGACAACACGTTCAAGCAGCTTGGAAGCAAAAGGAAGGAGTGAGACAGGACGATAGCTAGAAGGGTCAGAGGGGTCAAGAGTGGACTTTTTGAGAATAGGAGAGACTGTGGCATGTTTGAAGGCAGAAGGGAAAGAGCCAGTAGAGAGGGAGAGGTTGATGATGTGCAGGAAGGAAGGGGCGACAGTGGGAGTAATGGAGGTGAGGAGGCGGGAAGGAATGGGGTCAAGGGGGCAAGTGGAAGGGTTGGAGGAGGAGAGCAGAGAGGAGATTTCCTTAAGGGAGGCAGGGGAGAAGGAGGACATGAGAGAAGGAGGGGGAGGAGGGAGAGGGGTGGGAGTGGGAAGAGAGGAGTGGGAAGCGATGTCGAGGCGGATCTTGTCTATCTTGGAGGTGAAGAAGGAGGCAAGATCCTGAGCAGAAAGGGAAGAAGGAGGGGGAGGACAGGGAGGCTTGAGGAGGGAGTCAAAGGTAGATGTTGCCCTGGACAAGAGCACACGGCCCAAGACACGGTGTACATGTGCCTCCATGCATGCCCTAGCATGCTCCCAGCCATCGAGGTGCCAGAACAGGCTAGAATGATGGACAACAACTGAGGCAATGAATCCCCTGGTGAGTGACGGTGCCCTTGGCCATGCCCTGTCACTGAGGGGCACCATACACACACCAAGCACGCTGTACCCATGAACAGGGATACAATCGTGGGATCCAGAGCATAGGGTGGGGAGCACTCCAACCACAGGGGCCCAGGAGCCGGCCTGCACACAGCCATCACGATCCCTGGGGAGACAGACGGAAATCCCCCCAAATCAGTTCAGTCCTGTGCCCTGGTGTCTGGAGGGCGCACGGGGTTCCCAAGGGCCGTCACCTGTAGGTGAGGCTCACCACATTGGGACCAAAGCTGTCCTGCAGAAAGGGCCCCCAGTAGGGTATAGGGCACACCCAGCAATCTCCAGTTCCAGACCAAAGTTAACTAGCTATGGACCAGCTCACCCCCTGGCTTCTGAATTGACCCCTACAGTCTGCCGGGATCGCCTTTCTTAAAGTCCCCTCGAGGCTTGGGGGGTGACTATGGAGAGGGCATTCTCGCTGGCAGCACCTAGGCTGTGTAACTCTCTTCCAGTGGAGGCCCAGGTGGCCCCGGACCTCCCCTCCTTTCACTGACAATGTAAATCCTGGCTATTCCACCAGGCTTTCAGTGAGGGAGATGGTTAGTGTGGGGGGGGGGGGTTCTTTTGTTTATTTTTTAATAATTGGATTGTATTGTTTTATGTTTATATATATATATGTATTTATTATATTTATATTGTATTATTATCTTTTGTATTTGTTAGTTGCCCCAAGCTGCTTTGGCAGAAGGGGCGGGGTAAAAATTTGTTAAATAAATAAACAAACAAACTAGCTGTTGCAGGCCATAAAGCATAGGATCAAATGGCTGATGAATGCAGGAGACTTGGTCACAGATAATGGTGGCCAGGTGCTCATGCACACCATCCATGCAACAGCAAAGGAAGCCCCACTGTTCCAGAACAATACCTCCATTCACATACAGCCAGGACTACAATAAGTGCCACATACCCACAGCTCCAACAGGGGGGGTTGGGGTCAGGAATGGGAGATTACCAGCCATTTGCCAAATGGAGCACTCATGTCCGATCATCACTGTTCCCCACCCCAGTTCTCTTGGAGTCCCTCCGACTGCTCCAGAACATTGCCAGAGACCTGGCTTGCATCGCTGCCATAATGCAGCAGGTCAGCAGGGATCTGAGGATCACAAGTGGGCACATGAAGCACACCGCTCGGTGTTGGCCTGGGTAATGATGGTGCCATTGCTAGCATGCTCTGGTGGCGGCACAGTGCAACAACGTGTACAGGGCATGATGGACATGGGACCATTCCATGAATGTACTGGTAGTGGAGGCCCTGTTCCTGTCAGCAAGGAAATAATGGTGGGAGGCTGCCAGCCCATATCTCTGTGCGGGTGCCCCCAATTGCAAACCATATGTTGCTCCCATTCTGGACAGAAGGTATGCATCAGTCGGTCCCCATGATCAGCATCACCGCTTCATGCAGCTGCACTGTCCATCCAGAGGACCCTGCACTAGTGCCCATGATCCGTTCAACACAAGACACTGTTAGGGGTGTGCATGTCGTTTTTCTTTATTACAATAACAAAAACGAAAATTGTCGTTTTCATATTCATTATTGCAATAACGACAACGACAACTGAGAATAACGACAACTATAACGAAAACGACAACCAAGAATACCAAAAACAACAACCGAGAATACCAATAACGGTAACAATAACGATATCGATAATGATATGGGTATCGATATCAATATCAATATCAAAAATTATACCAAAAACTATACCAAAAACGATAACAAAAATGATAACAAAAACAATAAGAAACAAAAACGACAATGCCATTATCCTTGTCATTATTAGTGCTGTGGCAGTTGGGTTTTGGAGGGAAAATGTAGAGAGGGGAGGAGGGAGCAGACATCTCGGAGTCTTAACAGAGTTGAACTCTTGAACTGTGCCTGTGCTGGGAGGGGCGAGCAGCTTAGCGGTATCTGATGGATGTATCCCTGGCCAATGAGCAGTGCAAGCAGGCCCCAGAAGTCTCATGAGACTCTGTGATTGCTCAATGCCTGCTGCCTCCCACAACCAATCAGAGGGGCTCTGGGGGAGGGCACTGCAACCCTTTATAATGGGAGGGCCAGGTTTTTTCTCTCCGTTCTGTGAGAACTCTGCTTGTCAGGTTACGTTTACAGAACTGTGGTGCTTGCACATAAAAAATCCTCCCTAGTCCTCATTGTATTATTTATTTATTAGGTATTCCCATCAATACCTTTCCTTCCTCATACCCTACATTTTACCTTCTCTCTTTCTTTGCCCTTCTCCTCCTTGTACACTATATAGAGATAGGTAGTATAGATTAGATATAGATATATATTATAGACATATAGATTAGATTAGAATAGTTATATAGATAATTGATTAGATAATATATAGTTTTCCTTTCCCCTTCCTCTCTTAGATTTAGATAAATATTAGTTATGCACAGGAATCAATAATGATACTGATACCAAAAATAAAATCTTTGTTTGAAATGGTACCGATATCAATAATGATATAAATAACAATAACAAATATCAATACTGATAACAAAAATTATACCAACACCAATACCTATAACAAAAACGATATAAAAAACATACCAAAATGATAAAAAGATGACAACAAAAACGACATTGTCGTTAATAATGATAACGAAAATAATATTTTTGAATAACAAAAACAAAAACAAAACAACATGGGGGCCTGGTGCACACCCCTAGACATTGTGCTGAACATGTCCAGTAGGTTGCAGGGTTCACTGCCGGAGCATGAGTAGTGCTCCCCAAGTTGGTCCACCCTGCATCCCAAGTTTCATGGAGAGCCATGGCCTGCCGTGCTGCACCTCAAATACACATGGCGATGTGGCAGCAGGCATGGATGTGGGCTGCTGCAGCAGAGCTGCTCTGGGAGTGCCCGCAGGTGTAACTAACACAGTCATACCTTGCTGATTGCAGCCCGTGACCTGCGGGAGATCCAAATTATGGAGCATGCATGAGTCGGGGCCATGGTCGCCAAGGTCTACAACAAAGCATAGCATACTGGATCCATGAACTGGCATGGGCCCAAAGTGCTCGTTGGAGTAGGGGGTGGGGTCATGGGAGGGGCCTGCCCTGACCGACCCAGCTGGCGCAACACGTTGCCTCCATGCATCTTTGTTCAGGGTTAAACCATAGTGTTAGTAGTAAAGTTAGTGTGAGCATCAAGCTGTGTGTAGATGTCTTTGTAAAGTCCATGCACCCTGGGTTGGGTGTCTGCGCCAAGCTCCTTGCCCCAGCACTAGCTCCTAGGTGCCCACCCCAGTCCCTTGTTTATGCTGCAGGAGACACGTTCTGTGCCACAGGGTCCAGCTGGTCCCATCCCACTCCCCCGTGACTCCCTGAAGTGGGGGGCAAGGGTGGGGGATCCGGTTCTTGGCTGCCCTGCCAGCTGGTCACAGGTGTGGCTGCTGTGACATCCACTGTCCCACCTGGCACGGGGATATGGATCCGAGACAGTTGGAGAGAACGGTGCGCACACCGGGATGGACAACACTTTGCTTCAGGATGACTACACAGCACAGTCTCACACACGGGAGAGGCAGGGGTCAAATGTCGAGGGGGACATACCCACAGGGGGCCCGCACCACCCCACGCTCCATAAACAGAAGGGCACAGTCACAAGGGTAGGGGGGACTGTGCTCATCCCAATGTCCAGGTTCAGGGGTCAGTGATTCATTATGGCCAGTCCCATGGCAGGCAGGCCTCAAGCAGGGTCCAGAGTGTTCAGGTCCAAGGGGTTTGAGTCCAGGGGGAGGGGGTGAGAGGCCCACACACTCGACATATGAGGGCCACTGAAATATGCCCCTCTTATACCCCAGATCCCCCATATGATAAGCAGCCAGGTAATACAGTCCAAACGTGTCACCAATGGCCAGGTCCACCTGCACATCCGGCCAAGTCCACACATCATAGAATGTTCTAAGTGCGGCCGCTGAAGGCTCCTCTCTCAGGTACAGGCCACTCAGGGGACCCTCCAGGTGATTCATCTCAAGAAGCCAGTTCAGGCAGACACTGCAGGACCGGCCATGGCCATGGGCCCCAGGGACGACGTAAATTACAGCTCCAGAGATGGTCCCACAGTAGCAAGGCACAGGCGAAAGTCAGGCAGCCCACAGATCTCTTGTAAAGCCAGGGTTTCTACAGGTCCCCACGGGTCCCCACAGAACCCCAGCACCACAGGTGGGGGAAGGTACAGCATTGTGTCACCAGGAGGGGGAAGTCTAGGGGAAGGGGGCTACACCCAACCGGTCGCCTTACACTCCAGACACGCACACATGCACCCGGCCCCTTCACCTGGCAGAGCGTAATCGGGGGAAAGTTGGATCACGTGGCCTCAATGAGCCTAGATCCTTATCATCATAGGGCGCTGGGTGCTCGAAGGGGGCCGCAGACCAGTCAACACACACACTTCTTGTATAACCCACTCAATCACTTACCTTTCATTCAGCCGGTTTCTCCAACGCAATCACCAGCACTGACTAAACTGCGGCGCGGATATTTGAGCCCGGGGCTCTGCCCCCTGCACATGCCCAGAGGCACGCTGAGCGTCGCACGGGGGTGTATCACCATCTGTGGTGCCAGAAGGCCCCGCCCCCACGTCCAGCACGCCCAGCAGAGCCGCTGGCGTCTGCTGTGCCAGGGGTGTGGTCAGCGGAGCC
This sequence comes from Sphenodon punctatus, assembly GCA_003113815.1. NCBI lineage: Eukaryota > Metazoa > Chordata > Lepidosauria > Sphenodontia > Sphenodontidae > Sphenodon > Sphenodon punctatus. The sequence continues at coordinate 97,141 of QEPC01014703.1, read as the reverse complement.
AGAGCCAATTTCCCAGCCAGCAGTGCAGCCGACGAGCATGCCCTGGGGGGGGGGGAACAGGGACAACAGACTGCACTCAGGGGCTGCGGCCACTCCGGGGGTGACCCCACCGGGGGGGCCATGACAGTGACGAATAAAGTCGTTTCGAAGACTTTCATCCAAGTACGCATGGAAGGCCTTCAGTTAGGGTTAATGCCAATAGTCAGTGTGACACGTAGATGAGGTTGGCCCATTACATTCTTAGAGGGAATTTGATTTATGGTCGGGATGGCCCCTGTCCATCCTGACCCTTGGCGTTTCCCTGCGCGCATCATTGTGGATTCAAGGAAGGGCATTCCTGGATGAAATTGTTCGGCTCCCCAAAATAAAAGCAAAATCGGGAACGCCGCCTCCACTCCTTCTCTTCCTGGGTGATGGGGTCCCGGGACACTCCGAGCTGCATTGGCTCGGGTTCATTCGCTTTCGGTGTAGTGGAAGGCATCACCACTGGCAGAAGTGACCGTGGTGTAAAGGTGCAGGGTTCTTGCCTTCATTCCCAGAGGTCTTTCGGCGAGGCGATCTTCAATCTGTAGGGAGAGAGTCGCAAGTTTCTCCCAGGTGTCCGGGAGGGCTGTAAGGGCCAACTGGTCCTTGAGCTCATCACATAACCCCTTCCAGAACATGACTCGAAGCACTGTGTTGAGCCACTGGAGTTCGAGGGCCAACTGCTGAAATTGAGTAACGTACTCTAAGAGTCCTCCTCTAGTCTGTCGCAATGACATAATGGCAGTCTCAGCGTCTCTCACCCAATGAGGGTGGTCGAAGAGAAACGTGAACTCCTTAAGGAAGTCAGTGTAATTAGACAGTAACAGGCTATTCCCTTTCAGAAAAGTGGTCACCCATTCCAGTGCAGTGCCCCCTAGATTCCCTATAATATAAGCAACCTTTAAGGTATCTGTAGAGTACGTTTGAGGTAGCATTGTAAATGTAAGTTTACATAGGGACAGGAACCCCTGGAAAGCCTTACGGTCCCCCAGGTACTTCTCCACCTGGGGTCCCCGCGGGTCCCGGGGCACAGCTGCTGTGGCGGCCACAGGCACCGCAGGTTCCACAGGAGCCACAGCGGGAGGGACCTCCGCGGGGGCTGCTCCCCCTTGAATCTGGGCCACTGCTGTGGCCAGGGTCTGCTGTTGGTCCCGCAGATCCCTGACTTCCATAGCCAGGGACTGCACTGCATGAACTAGTTCGCCTATCTCCTTGGCTGATTCCATAGGGGTACCGAAAAGGGGAAGGGCGAAGGGATAATAGGCTGGTGATTCTGTCACTGGGCGTGGGTAGTCTAGGGGAAGGGGGCTACACCCAACCGGGTCGCCTTGCACTCCAGACACACACACACGCACCCAGCCCCTTCACCTTGTATAACCCACTCCACTAAAAAGGGGAAAGGGAAGATCAAGTGCTCCTTATGAGGGGGACAAGGGGAAGGGACCCACTTACGAGAGGAAGGAAGGGTCTCAGTCACACCCAAGGGGGAAGGGAACACTACTCGTCCTGGGAAGGGAAAGGGGGGAAGGGACGGGGGAGACACGCACACAGTCACACGTTCTATCACACCCTTACACTCGATACTGGAAATGAAGGGAAGGGTTGACACAGCTCTTCAATCTTCAGACAAGTCCATCCACAATGTATGCACAAGCACAATGATAACCCCCACTACAAACACAAGGGCACAGTATACATCCACAAGAACACAAATCAAATCTCAATCACTTAGCTTTCATTCGGCCAGTTTCTCCAATGCAATACCCAGCGCCGACTGAATTGCGGCGCTGGTATTTGAGCCCGGGACTCCACCCCCTGCGCGTGCCCAGAGGTGCGCTGAGCATCGCACGGGGGTGTATCCCTGTCCGTGGTGCCCCAAGGCCCCGCCCCTGCATCCAGCGCGCCCGGCAGAGCCACTGGCGTCTGCTGCACCGAGGGCGGGGTCAGCGGAGCCGGAGCCAATTTCCCAGTCAGCGGTGCAGCCAACAAGCGCGGCCCGGGGGGTGGGGGGGACAGGGACAACGGACCGCACCCAGGGGCCTTGGCCATGCTGAGGGTGACCCCGTCAGGAGACCATGACACATTGTCAAACAACTAGAGCCCAAGTTTGTGGGCCAGGCACCAGCACTTGGGCCCACTAGCAGGATGGCCGACCCAACGGAGCTGATTGCTCAGGAGCTCAAACCCGGCACAGGCACTAACAAGAGACCCCGATAGCTGCTGAATGTCCTGTCTGTGCCATAAGTCCACAAGAGACATGGCTGCCCACACACTCCAATCCCAGGGGGAAGACATTCCTTGGCCAGGGGGCATGGAAGGAGCAAGAGTCTCGGACATGGCCCGAACCAAGAAGGAAGGGGATGGGTAATGAGCCCTAAAGACAGCTGTGTGAAACCAATCCGTGGCTCCCCTCTCAGCTCCAAGGTCACAAGGTAACAGTGGCACGCAGACACCACAGACAATACCAAGGAGGGCGACAGGAAAACCAAGGTGTGTGGGGGGGGGGACAGGATACTCGAGGAGGCAACAGTGACCCAGGTTTGCAATCACACCAAAGAGAGGGGTGGCACATGAACCCAAAACACAGAGAGGACAGATACGAGGAGTGGAACTGACACCTACCCCAAGCAAGGCAACACGCCCTGCCGGCCACACACCCAAGGGCAGGGCCCATAATCAATGCAAAAGGGAAACAAATGCCTGCAAATGTACCACACCATGGGAGCTCACGGCATTCATTCCCCACCCCGCCCCACCCACATGCCAGCAAGGGAGCATTCCACCCATGGAAATGGCCAGCACCTGTTCTGAATGGACAGGCCCGTAATGAGGTCACAATCAGCAGTACAGCTGTGCACGGGACCATGAGGCTGTACGGTCAGACCCACAGCACAAGCAATCCAGCAGTGGTTTGCCTCAGAGCAGCATGATATACAACACCTCTGTGGTTGATTTAGCCTGTCTGCTCTTTGCAGCCAAGCACACTGTGGATGTGGGGCAGACAGCACCAGTTGATCTTGCAAACAGCCGTAGACCATCATCTGCTGTCCTGCAGGCTATTGAATTAACTGGCTGAACTACAGGCCTCTTGCTTCAGAGAAGCCCAAAGGCACCGCCAGTGGAGGGCGGGTCACCGAGCATGTCACTAAGCATATGGGCAGCTGCAGATCCTGATGAGGATCATCTCAGCAAGGCTCTGGAACAGCCAGCTGAGAAGGTTCACCTGGAGCCAGACATGGTGCATCGCAGCTGCTACCAGTGGCATCTACCTAGTCATGCCCATCCAACATTACCTCTGGACCATGCCCAGGGCAGCTCAGTGATGGGCAAGGGTCCTTAACACATGGGACAATGCTGCATGGCAGGTCAACTTTAGGATGGAGAGACAGATCATTCTGAGGATAGTGGACCACCTCCAGCTGTGGCTTCAAAGATAGGTCACTCTGATGCGATCCCCCATCCCCATGGTCCAGCAAGTGGTCATAGCGATATGGGCCGTGGCAAAACCCTGACAGTTGCCGTTCTTTTGCCCAGCACTTCGATGTTAGCACAGTGGCCACTGGCCACCATCATCCTGGAGTTCTACAAGGCAGTAGAGGCCATCCTCGATCATGTGGCCCAATTCATGGATCAGGACCGGGTAATGGTGGGCTTCTGGGCAGCGGGCTTCCCTGAACCCAGATAGCCATCCTGACCCCTCATGATGCTGCTGCAGTGTACATCGACCGCCATGGCTACCATTCCCTGCAATTCCAGGCAGTGATGGATGACAGGCGCTGCTTCACCAATGTGTTCAGGCTGGAGCCATGATGTCTAGATCCTCCACATATCCCATTTGCTTGAACGTACAGGGGGGACATTGGGTGATCCCACTATGACCTGCATCGAAGGGGTCGCCATGCCGCATGTCATCATCAGGGACCCTGCCTACCCCCTTCTCCACTGGCTCATGAAGGTGTATCCAGCCAAAGTTCATTACAACACCCACCTCAGCACTTCCCGAATGGTGGAAGAGCAGGCCTTCGGGGCTCTCAGGCGGTGCTGAAGAATCCTTGCTGTTCACCTGGACTTCAAGGTGGAGACAGTTGCCTTGATGGTTGGAGCAGCTTCTGAGAGACAGATAGCACTGCCTTGGATTACCCCATGCCAGTTTGACCCCCCAGGGCCTGTGTCCCTGTATAGGCTGGGCGACAACCCCCGGGAGTACCGGTATGCAAAAAGGATCAGGACAGCACTATGGTAGTATGGAGGCATGTGGCACGAAGGTACAATGTGCAAGTCTAGCTGCAGGACCATCCCATGGCCCCATCCCTTCCCCTACAGATCCCTCATGGCTGATCAACCCAGCATAGTGGACAGCTGTTCCCCAGGATACTTGGCATCTCCCTACATGATTGTGGAGTTGCAACATTAAATACCAACATCTTTAAACAAGCACTGTCTCTACCTCCATCTGTGCTGATCGCGGAGCTGCTTTGGGAACCATGCAACCCCCGGAAAGACATCATGGGGCAAGGTGGGAAGGTTTCATGGGAATGGTGGGGAGCTATCAACAGGCACATTGAGCGGTGTGGGCAGTTGGGTGCTGGCTGTTTCTCACACACCATGGGTGCAGTGGTGTGGAGTGCCGTGGGACCGCCCAGTGCCACCCGAGAACACTAGGTAGGGTGGGAAGGGCCTATCATGTGGTCCCTCTCAAGGAGTGCATGGCAAATCGCTTGAGACACATAGGAGGGATGGGTCAGCTGACTTGTAGGTCTACGGCAACAACAGGATGTCTGGCTGGCAGCATAGCTGCCCAGGCGATCCATGGTTTGTTGAGGCACTGGCCCTGCCATGGGTAGACACGATGTACCTGTGCTGGCCCATTAATGGCCTTGACAGGACACCACAGGACAGCCCACCGGAATGCAGTTTGCCACCGCACTTGGGTGCGATCATCAGGGCACAGGGTTGCCTGCCTTGCATAGCTTTTTATCTAGTGACTGGCCTGTTGGTACCACCCTGTCTGCATTCAGCATCAGGGAATGATGACAAGGATGCCAAACATCTATTTATAATATTTTTATTTACATCTATTTACAGCATTCTATTTGTCCTAGCCCCAGCCCCCCTCTGTTTTCTTGGGCTGCCCCCTCTTCCAGGGTATTGGTGGTACCAACTGGCCAGTCACTGGTGAGGGTGAGGAATCCTATGCCTCAGGCCCCTGTTATTATGATCCTCCCTCCTGCTGGCTCCCTAATGGGGTGGGTGTCGGTGGCAGGACCTGTCCGTGGGTTGCCCATCTGGCTGGTGGAAGGTGCAGCATGGCTGGGTGGGGGGCTACCGCACCATGCCTGGCACAGGAGGCAGGCTTTGGGCCTGGTGCAGTGGTACCTGGGGGATGGGATCAGGTGGGCCAACTGGATGTGACACATGGAGATGTCTGAGACTGGAACCCAATGGCCCTGCAGCATTGATGGAGTAGCTCACAGTGCCAGCATGGATCAGGAGGGCCAATCCAACGTTAAGGGATTCTCTCACTAGCTCGTGATTGAGCTGGTCCTCCATCTTCAGGGCTTGCTGGAACGCCCTCACCGCCACAGGTACAGGTCTTGGGCAGGGGTGGTGCTCATTGTAGGGCACCAGGGGCATTGCCCTTCCTGGCCTGATCCCCCTCCGCACACTCTTCATGCTTTTAAAAAGAAAGAAAGGGGGGAAAAAAACACCCTCACCTGAGACCCAAAGGCACCGAGGGGGTGGGCAGTCAGCAACCCGCTCCAGATTTGCTCCAAGTCCTCCAGTTCAGCAAACAGCTGAGTGCTCAGTGTTGTTGCTGTGCCTCCCTGGGCATATGTGCAGACAGGAGCTGAGGGGGTGGGGGTCAGTGCCTCCTGCTGAGCCTGCTCTAAGGTGTCCCTTAAGGGACAAAACTTTACAAAAGCAATTTGAGCAGCTGGGTTTAGAGTCCATGCTGCCTCAATGGGGAAAAGCACTTTCCTTTCCCCATCAGTGGGAGCAGTGTTCCACAGAGCTCTATGGGCTGCTGTGGAACATGCTGTATGGACTGGAGACTCAAACGCCCAGGCAGTGTGTGCCAGTGTGCACAGCTGCTACTCTTGAGGGCTCAGGCTGCCTGCCTGTACCCCACTCTTTAGGGTGGAGTTTAAAGGCAACTCTCCTCTTGGCATGCTGGTGATCTGCGCCATTTTGGTGGCGAGAGCGTGCTGGCTGGCTGGCTGGCTTGTTTGTGGCGTTGTTACTCCCATGCTGCTGCTAGACCTGCATCAGACTCATCCCCATTGGCGAGTTAGTCATTTTTAGTTATTTTGCTGGGAAACAATGGTGAAAAAGAGTCCTGGGGGGCTGCTTGTGGGGGGGAGAGAATGGGTGCTGCTTGTGGGGGGGTGGAGAATGGGGCTTCAACAGAGCTGTAACAGTGAAGCATGTTTTGTGGGACAAGTGGAATTCCTCACTGTTGCTTTTGTGCTGTGCTAAGACTTAACATAATATGGTTCAGTTTAAGATCTGGTTTGCTTTTGCTTGTTCTGTGTTTGCGTTTGCATCTGCACTGCTAGCTTTCCCCTGCTCCTCTCCCAAACCCGTCAAGCGTGTGCAAATGCTGTGCCCCCTGCTGAAGAAGCCATCTTTGGATGTGGAGGCACTCGCCAGCTACCGACCCGTCTCTAATCTTCCCTTTTTAGGGAAGGTTATTGAACAGGCAGTGGCACTTCAGCTTCAGGCACATTTCTTGGCCGCTTTTGATACTGTGGACCATGGGCTGTTGTTGAGACTGCTGCAAGACTTGGGAGGTCTGGACGGGACTGTCCTTGGATGGTTCTGCTCATTCCTCTCAGGTAGAAGCCAGCGGGTGGTGCTGGGGGCTGAAACATCTAGCCCCCGAGCCTTGACCTGCAGCGTTCCGCAGGGTTCTATTCCGTCTCCACTGTTGTTCAATGTGTATAAGCAGCCTCTGGGGGAGATCGTGAGAGGGTTCTGGGTGCGATGACACCAATATGCTGATGATACTCAGCTGTACCTTTCGTTTTCAACTGACCCAGGTCCTGCTGTCTCGTTACTCTCCCAATGTTTGGAGGCCGTGGCGGATTGGATGCAGCAGAGCAGACTGAAGCTCAATCCCGATAAGACGGAGGTGATGGTGGTGGGAAGGGCGGGGGGAGGTGCTGGCCCCCCTGATAGGGGGGGTTCGCCCGCCTGTTGCTCTTCAGGTTTGGAGTCTGGGGGTGGTTTTGGATTCAGGCCTCCGTCTGGATTGGCAGCTGGAGGCGGTGGCTAAAGCCGCATTTCGCCAGCTGTATCTGGTACTCGGGCTTCGACCTTACCTCTCCAGGCCCGATCTGGCCACTCTCGTCCATGCCTTCATCACCTCGAGACTAGACTACTGCAACGCGCTCTATGTGGGGCTTCCCTTGTTTCTGGTTCAGAGGCTGCAGCTAGTGCAGAATGCGGCAGCCCGTCTCCTGACGGGGCGGCATGAGCACATAACACCGGTGCTCCGTGCTCTGCACCAGCTGCGTATAGCGTACCGAGTCAGATTCAAGGTGTTAATATTGATTTACAAAGCCCTGCACGGTCTGGGCCCCTCATATCTTGGGGACCGCCTCGCCCTCCGCGCCTCAGAGTGATCCCTTCGGTCCACCGGGGGCGCCTTTCTGGAGGTTCCCCGTGTAAGACAGGGGGCCACAATGGAGAGGCATTCTCGGTGGCCGGGCCACAGTTATGGAACTCCCTCCTGGAGGAGGCTCGCCTGGCCCCGGGTCTGTTGGCCTTTCGACGTATCTGTATTGACTGTTCGCCCAGGCCTTCGGTGGGGGGGTGGGTTAATTTTTGTGGGGGGTGTTTTAAATTTGTTTTAATTATGCTATTGTAGATTTTTTATGTTTAAAAATTGTTTTATATTATGCTGGAAGCCACCCTAGGCATGGGGGGTGGGGGGGGTGGCATATAAATATAATGAAATAAATAAAATAAATAAATAAATACATTTTCTGGTGCCCCACTGGCCATGGCTACCTTTGGTTAAAACTGGTCTCTTTCTTGGCTGTTTTTGACATAAACTGTCTGCTTTCTGTTTTACGGGTGGGGGACCTAGGGGCTTAGATGGAAGGGTTTCCAATCTTTACTGGAATGTTCCTTGCATTTTAAAATGGCCCTGCCCTTTGCAGTTTGGTGGGATCTTGTGGCAGGCTTTTTCACTAACTGCTAGTCCTTACATGAATGCTCTGTGTTTAGTTGCAGAAGAAACTCCCTCTTAAATTACAACAGAGCTGTGTAGCATGTTTTGGGGAACAAGTGGAAATCCCTGCTGCTGCTTTTATGGTGTGCTGAGGACTGCACATAACATTGTTGCCTTCAGATGGTTTGCTTTGCTTGCTCTGTGTTTGAATGATGCATTGCTGCTTCCCTTCTACCCTGCCAAGCATGAGTGGAAAGGCCATTTTGTAAATTTGTGGGTCTACTGGTTGTGGCTACTCTTTTTTTTAAATGGTCCCTTCACTGTTTCACTGCTGCTCCCTGCCGGAAAGGAGTTTCTGGCCTCTCTGCTTGTGACTGTGATTCTGAGCATCTTGCCTGGGGTTTTTGTTGAGAAACAGAAATGCATTGTTTAAATTTTTATGGGGCTGGTTTGGTGGCAACAGAGACCTGTAACTGGCCAAACTTTTTTAAAAGGCCTGTGTGCTTGGACAGGCATTTGGCTGACAGGGATATGGTATAGATACTGGGGATGCTGGTCTTGATCGGCCTGGTTTGGTGGCAATGTAGCCCTGAAACTGGCCAAACTCTTTTTTTTTAAAAGGCCTGTTTGCTTGGACAGGCGTTTTGGCTGTTGGGGATAGGATGTAGCTACTAGGGATGCTGGTCTGGATGGGGAGTGTTTGGTTGCTATACAGGCCTGCAACTGTTCTCCTTGTGAACAGAGGAGAAAGTAGGTAGGAGCATGGCAGAAGAGAAGGCTGCAGACAACAAGGAGACCCCTTTCCCCTGTCCCCCACTGAACCCATCTCTTCCCCTTACTCTTCTTGTGCACCAAAACTGAACCATTTCCCTCCTACTCTCCTCTGTTGTCCTTCTCTTCCCTTTCCTTCTCTTCTGAGAAGAGAATGAAAAGGATGCCATGAAAATTGAGGATTTGAGGGTTCAGGATAAAGGTAGGCGATGACAATGTAATCTATTTTTGTAACCTGCTATGGTTAATCTAGACCCAGTGGGAAAGAATGTGGATGGGACCCCAGTAAGAGTGCTCTCTATCCCCCAGTGGGAGTGCTTCACACAGCAGCAAGGAGTTCCCAGTGTTAACTAATGTAATGGCCATCCAATGTTAACCCTGGGAACTCCTTGCTGCTGGGTTAAGCCACGCCACTGGCCTACCGCTGCCCCTGACTCTGTCCCTAGGCTCACCAGCAGTAGGTTCAACCCACCCACTGCCCCACCAGTTTCAAAAACCACCAGCCGCCACTGCTCTTGGGTGCTCCCATTATCCGCCTCCAAGATACCTTTTGATGTGGGACATTGCAGGGCTGCGTCAGCTTTCTCACCGTTGTCTATCAGCGACCTCTTCCCCAGACTATGCCCCGTTGCTGGGCTCTCCCCACCCCCTCCATCCCCCTTGGTGACACTTACGGTTCAAATCGGACCCCGTGTCTGCTGCCCCCTGAGGCTCCATGTTGGCTTGACTGAGCTCATCAGGGGCACAGCTGGTAAGGGTCACGAGGCTCTCTGTTTCAGACCCACACGCACACACAAGTCCAAGACTGCTGAGCTCCCAGATGTCTGGTGTACCTGGGACCTGGTGTTGCCTGATGGGCAGCCTCTTCCTTGGAGGAGGGAGGGATGGCAGAACAACTGGGTGTGGGCTCTGGTGGCATTGGCAGTGGGTGCTCCACCTGGCAGCAGCCCTCTGCGGCAGCAGTGCTCACTAAGCGCAGGGACACTATGGATCCCTGCATGCACAGGAATCAGTCAAGGATTTCATGGAAGGGGGTAGTTTGGGTCATGTGGCCAGACCTGTTGTTGTCTTTGATTGCCTTATACCCCCTCCTGAGCTCCTTGACCTTCAGTCGGCACTGTTTGATGTTCCCGTTGAAGGCGGCAGCAGACATCCGCTGGGCGATGTTTGCAAACACTTGCTCATTCTGGTGGGAAATGACTAGCACCCTTTGTGTGTCCTTGTCCCTAGAGAGTCGGATGAAGGCCATGGTCTCCTTGTGGCCCCAGGTTTCCCCTCATCTGCGGTGCGGAGTGGTCGGTTACCGGGCAGAAGCCTGTGGGGTATCCGGGACTGCTGTGGGTCTGTTTGCCTGTGGGAACAGGGGACATTTGTGAGTCTTGGGAGGCTTGTCTGCTGCACCCCTGTCCCCTTCTCCCTCCTCCTGGTTCTGCTGCCTTATCTGAACAGCTGCTAGTTCCTGCTGTAGCCCCTGGGCCAGTTGCAGCTTCTGGGCTGGAGCCAGCTCTTGCTTCTCCTGCTCTTGCTGCATGTTTATGGTGCAATCCCCTCACCAGCTGTGACCCCAGCTCTGTTCCATTGTGAGCTAGTCCCTTTAAATCTCCCACCATAGGCAGGTTATTATTAATGTATTATTATTATTATTATTATTATTATTATTATTATTAGCATTTGTATAGCACAAGCAGCGTACTTGGTGCTTTACAGAACAGTAAGATAGATACGGTCCCTGCCTACGGCTTACAATCTAATAGACATGGAGGGGGAAGACAAGAATAGGGGACATAGGGAGAGACAAGGGATAAATAACATTCAAAGCGGATGCGAGGACCCAGGTGCATGTGCTTAGCTTGGTTGCAGTTAGGCAGGAGTCTGCGGGGAGGGCAGACAGCAAGTATTGAAAGGAAAGTTCTAGCAGGCATTGGGAAAGATGGCGAGGAAGAGGTGGGTTTTGAGGAGGGATTTAAATGTGCGGAGGGAGGGGACAAGGAGGATGTAGGCAGGGAGGGAGTTCCAGGCAGGGGGGCAGCAAGGAAGAAGGGACAAAAGCAGTTAGGGGAGCAGGGGAGATGAGGGAGAGCAAGGGAGGGGGGGCAGAGGAGGAGCGGAGAGTGCGTGCAGGAGTCTGTAAGGAGACTAGGGGTGAGAGGTAAGGGGGAACCAGGTTGTGAAGGGATTTATAAGTGAATACCAAGAGTTTGTGTTTGGGGAGGGGGAGCCAGTAAAGTGAGGAGAGGAGAGGCTGCACGTGGTCGAAGTGACGGGCTGAGTGGATGACCCTAGCAGCGGAGTTTTGGATGGAGACAAGGAGGGACAGGTGAGAGCGGGGGAGGCCAGCAAGGAGAAGGTTGCAGTAGTTAAGACAAGAGATGACCATGGCATGAACAAGGGTTTTGGCTGAGGAGACAGAGAGAAAGGGGCGAATCCGAGCAATGTTGTGGAGGGTGAAGCGACAGGTCTTGGCAACAGAGTCAATGTAAGGTTTAAAGGAAAGGTGAGTGTCGAAGACGAAGCCCAAGCTACAGGCTTGGGGAACGGGATGGATGGTGACCCCATCAATAAGGATGGACAGGAAAGAGAGAGAGGCAGGGTAGGGAGGAAAGATAAGGAGTTCAGTCTTAGCCATGTTGAGCTTCAGTTGGCATTGGGACATCCAGGAGGAGATATCAGAAAGACAATTGATGAGGCGAGCTTGGACAGAAGAGGAGAGAGAGGGGGTGGAGAGATAGAGTTGAGTGTCATCAGCATAGACGTGATATTGGAAGCCGTGGGAGACAATGAGTTTGCCAAGGGACAGGGTGTAGATAGAGAAGAGGAGAGGGCCCAGGACAGAGCCTTGGGGAACCACAACCAAGAGGGGGAGGGAGGAGGAGTTGGAATTGGGAAGAGACACATTAAAGGAGCGGTCAGAGAGGTAGGAGGAGAACCAGTCAAGGACAGAGCCGCAGACGCCTAGGGAGTGAAGAGAGTCCAGTAGGAGTGAGTCGTCGACAGTGTCAAAGGCAGCAGAGAGGTCAAGGAGGACAAGAATGGAGTAAAGGTGTTTAGATTTAGCAACAAGTAGATCATTGGTGATCTTGACTAGGGCAGTTTCAGTGGAGTGAAGGGGACGGAATCCAGATTGGAGAGGGTCCAGGGAGGAGTTGGCATAGAGGAGATCCAGGCAGCGGGAGTAGACAACACGTTCCAGAAGCTTAGAGGCGAAGGGTAGGAGGAAGACCGTCCGGTAACTAGAGGGGTCGAGGGAGGACTTTTTGAGGATGGGAGAGACAGTGGCATGCTTGAAGGCAGAGGGGAAGGAGCTGGTGGAGAGGGAGAGATTAATTACATGTAAAAGGTGGGGCAACAGTGGGAGCAATGGAGGTCAGGAGGCGGGAGGGGATTGGGTCTAGAGGGCAGGTGGAGGGTTTGGAGGAAGAGAGCAAAGAGGATATTTCTTCAAGGGAGGCAGGAGGGAAGGAGGAGAGGGGGGAGCGGGTGGTGAGGGAGCGGGGAGAGGAGATGGGTGGGAAGCAATGTCCTGGCGGATCTTGTCAGTCTTTGAGGTGAAGAATGACGCGAGATCCTGAGCAGAAAGGGAAGAGGGTGGAAGGGGGCAGAGGGGCTTGAGAAGGGAGTCAAAGGTGGGAAGAGGCGGCAAGGGTCATGAGAGTAGAATTCAACCTGGGAGGCATAGTAGTGTTGCCTCGCCAGGGAGATAGCGAAGGAGAGGGATAATTTATAGTGGAGGAAGTCAGGGTGGGTGCAGGATTTGCGCCAGAGGCATTCAGCAGCCTGGGTGCAGGAGCGGAGGTAGCGGATAGTAGGGGTGAGCTAGGGACAGGGGTTTTGGGGTAAACAGGGTGGGAGGAGAGGGGGGCAAGAGAGTCAAGGCGCGGGTCGTGGTGAGAGAGGCATTAAAAAGAAGAGATGGCAGTGTCAGGGGAAGAGGAGGAGAAGACAGGAGGGAGGAGGGGGTAGAGGGAGGAAGCAAAGTCTAAAGGGTTAATAGCCTGCAAATCACGGAAGGGGCGTGGAGCTGGGGAAGAAGATGGGGGTTGGTGGGAGAGGTTGAAGGAAGCGAGGTAATGGTCAGACATGGGACAAAGGTCAAAGGAGAGCTGAGCAACAGGACAGTTTCTGGAGAGGATGAGGTCGAGAGAGTAGCCAGCGGTGTGGGTGGGGGAATCAGTCCAGAGGCAGAGATCAAAGGAGGAGGCTAGGGAGAGAAAGCGGGAGATAGAGGACTGGGAAGGTGTGTCAACATGGATGTTGAAGTCACCAAGAATGAGAGCAGGGGTATCATCGGTGAGGAAGAAGGTAAGCCAGGATTCAAAGTCTGGGAGAAAAGAGGAAAGGGGGCCAAGGGGGCGGTAAATGACAGCGACACGAAGGTGAAGGGGGGAGTAGAGACGCACGGAGTGAGCCTCGAAGAAGGGGAAGGAGAGGGAGGGGGTGGGGAGAGGGACTGGAATCGACAAGGGTTAGCAAGGAAGAAGGCCCATGCCACCACCCCAACCTTCGGGGCGGGACTGGTGTGTCACGGAGGAACATAGGGTCACACACATCTGATACTGGTCTACATCTAGACTACAAGCCTAGTAAATATGTAAAGCAAAAGCTGCAACATGTATGTAATGTTACAACTGAGAACTGTAAAACCCAAATCAGGACTGTGACACTGACGAAACTCCAGGGAAGTCTACCCACAGGGAATTACAGCATTCTTCCTGGTGAAAAGTGTTTTCAAATGCACAGTTACACAGACAACAGAAGGGGGGTGCACTGCTCAGTAGTGGTGGGACCCCGGGCCCATTACCGGTTACCGGATTTACCGGTTACCGGTTCCCCGAAAACCGGATTCCCGGTTTAAATCCGGTATACCGGTACCGGATTTATTTCATTGGTTTCAATGGGGCGCTGTGTCCCCATTGAAA
>QEPC01014703.1:68178-81238 GCA_003113815.1 Sphenodon punctatus | reverse complement strand
AAACAAAGAGACCATGAAAGGTACTTAAGCGAGGGCCATTAAGCCATCTTCTCTCTCGCTTGGTCAGAGCCATCTTGAGCACTCTCATCTGCATCCTGGATCCTGCCAGCCAGCAAGGCTGGAAACTATGGACTGAGACCAGGACTTTGCTTTCTAGCAACTCTAAGACTGAAGACCCAGTCGCTTACATCAAGGACTGAGAAGAACTTACGGACCTTGGTAGGGTAAGATGCTTATTTAGGAACTCAACCAGTATAGGTTAGGAATGTGTTATATTTACCTTTGATTTCTAGTAACCACTCTGTATCAACAATCTTGCTTATGTAATCAATAAACTGACTACTTATCTTTATGAAGAAGTGTCTGTGTCTAACATTGGAACACAAGTGAGCAACAAGGGCTCTCAAGCTCTTGCGAACCCAGAGAGAAAGAGTCTGTAAATGGGAAGGATCGGGCCCTTGGGTGACAAAGGGGTTGTCCCTTCGGCAGGCTTGAATCGGCCAGAGAGAAAAACTGATTTGAGTGGGCTGTATGTGATGGAAACTGAGTCACTCAAACCCGGTAAAGTGGGGGTGCGGACCTTCCAACCCGTGACATGGTGAGGGAACAAAAGGCCTCCAGAGGAGAGGGTGGCAGGGGTGACAGAGTCAGAGGGAGAGAGCCAGGTTTCAGTAAGTGCAAGGAGTTGAAAGCGGTGAGAAAGAAAGAGGTCATTAATGTTGTGTGGCTGTTCAGCAACCACGTTCTGCACACTCACCCTCCTTCCGGGCAGGTCTATGTGGCCACGGGTCTGATCTGGCCAAACTGATGTGTTGGCACACCTTACCACACTTTGCCCTAACCGTGGTAGTGCTTACTCTGGGCTGTTCCTCCACAATTTTCTGACCTCACAACCCGTGGTTACTGCTGCCATAGTCCGGAGTGGCAACGGAGTAAAGCGTGGTGAAGATCTGGCTGCTGGTGAACATACGTGATGGTGGGTCTGGCTCTGGGTGGACAATACCCTATATTCTCACACAGGATAAATTTGCTTCTCCTCTGCTACCACCCTCCCCAGAGTTTCCCATTTCCTATCCCAACTTCTCGCCTTCTCCAACACTGACTCCTATGCTTGGAACTCTGTGCCTGAACACACACTCCATGCTCCCTTCTTTGCAACCTTCAAATCCCTCCTAAATTCTACCTCTTCCATCAGGTCTTTCCTAGTTCATCACCCCTGTAGATTGCTCCTTTATGCTCCTCCTCATACTGTCTCATCCTTCAGGATCATCTTTGTCCCTTGCAACTAAGCCAAGCATATGCACTTGCAATCTCTCAGCTTCTCCTGCCCCTCCCTATGTGCCCCTCTCCTTGTCCATTACAGAATATAAGCCCCTTGAGGCAGGGGACCTCTCTCTAATCATGACTGTTCAGCACCAGGCACATTACTGGTGCTACCTAAATAAGTAGTGGTCTTTAAAAATTGGATTTCAAGAAACTGATACATTAATTCCCAAAATTGGTAATCTTAGTTGAACTTTTTTAGTCCCCTAATACGAGGGCCCATTCCTCAGCTGCTGTAAATTAACATCGCTTCATTTATACCAGTACAGCTACCCTGATGTATACTAAATAAAAATCTGTCCCTGAAATTCTGGAATTCTACAGACGACAATAGCAAGAGGTGAAAGGACCAGATATTGCTAAAGCTATTTATTTTCTAAATGTTTGACTCCCATTATTATTTAGTACAAAAAGCTGGTGGTAGCCACAAAGATTTTTACAAAACTGTAGTGGTTTGAGAAATAAAATTTTCCCTGAATTTTATTCTCCAGAACAGACCTTGTCTATCTTTTCATAATCTGCAGATTTCTATACTTTTATATTTTACCTAACATTTATATTTTTAAAAACCTTTTTAGTTAGTAGATGTTACACCAATTTCTTTTAGGAAGATTCAAAATTGTCTTACAAGATTGTTTAAAATGTAGTTCTCTTTAAAAGGTTATAGTTTGTTGGTGATTTTTCAGTTGTTTTTTATGGTTTAGGGAAAGTGGAGTCTGTTCCATCTGTAATTTTTATTTTCTGAAACACCCTGTTTTATATAAACATAATATGCATTGCAAGGCATATTAATTAGCACAACTTCATTTACACGAGTAGAGCTAACAACAGGTGCTTTCAAACATTATGGATGCCACCACGGTCCACTCTGGACTGTGGCAGGACCCGTCACTCCGGATTGGACTCAGCTGGTCGCAAAAGAACCATTATAGTGGCCCGAAAGGGGGAGGGGGCAGGGCGAGCACGGACATGCGTCTGCACATCCCCACCCCTGCGCTGTGTGCAGTGCCCCTCCCCACTGACTGACGGAAAGCCATGGCGGCCAATTACAGCCACGACGGCACCCTTCCCCAATCACAACTCTGAACTCCGGGTCTGGCAGCTGGCTCCCAACCATGGTGAAGCTTAGCCTGGACTGTGAGTTGGAGATTCCCCACCTCACAGCCTGGGCTAAATTCCACCATGGCCGATAACCAGACCATGTTAAAAGCAGGCGACTACTGTCTAACATGATGCTGTCATCAAATTAATCCATGCTAAAGTGGATCAATCCATGCCAAGTTCCAGCATCACATCTGAAAACACCTCGCGTATAAATCAATTATCCGGGACATAGGACAGTAGTAAGTAGTTTATTTATTTATTTATTTGGATTTAAATCCTGCCCTTCCCCGAAAGCTCAGAAAGGCTCACAACGTATGAAAAATATGAAACCCAATAAAAATATTAACTATATAAAACTGCCATTTAAAACCCCTCTCTTCTCATTCCCCTGGACCGTATCTCAGCTTGGTAAAAGCCAGGCCAAATAACTAAGTACATCTTACATTTCCTCCAGAAAAATGCTCAGGCTTGGGCTTAGAAGAACTTCCAGGAGAAGGGAGTTCCAATGCTGTGAAGCTGCCACCAAGAATGTCTCTCTGCATGCCCTTGCCATACGAACATGGTGCCCTGATAGAACTTGCAAGAAGGCACCAGCAGCTGACCTATGGTTTTTGCACTGTCTAGTCACTGTCAGGCCCTTCCCAGAACCTCCCAGAATACCTGTTACGTAAACACTTCTACCATGAGCCTTCCTAGCAGAAATCCATAAATTGTTAGTGCTTGGGTTACACTACTATATGTAGTGTAACAACTATATGTACTAGTTCTGGAATTCACAGTAGGTATGTTTAATTGATGCTAAACTTGATTTAATCAAGTGCCTGTAGTATGTTGGAATGCATGCAGTGGTGATACTGCGATGTAAAAGAAATTTCAACTCTCTTATTTGTAGCAAGTACAGCATGGCAATGGCACTTGTTTAACTGAAGCATCTGAATCGCCCTATTGACATTGGCATTTTTTATGTTCTAAACTATTTTCATAATACATGCACGTCTATTGTGACTCAAGAAAAGTAGAAACATAAAAGCTTCCCCTCCCACATAGTAATACATGTACTTGCTAACATTTACCTTGTTATGTTTCCATATTATTATCTTTTCCTCTATGAATTTTCATTAGTACAACTCCACCAAAATCACAGCTGTAATCATCCTTGGTGGAGTCAATCAGACCCAACTTGTCACATTCTTAATGAACAGGCAATAATTTTCAAGTAGTCCAGTCAGGTAAAATATTGATGAAATGTTAAAATGGCATAAAGTGATTGACATTTTAGAAATCTAAAATGTATTCCAAAACTCTGATTTTTAATGTGCAATAGGGAATTACTCCAATCTTTTCTTCCTTGCTGTTTGAACTGGTTTAGTAATCAATTTAATATTAGCTGCCAAGGACATAGGAGTAGCACTGAACAAAAGTTTCTTGGATAAAACAGAATCCCATTTTGATTTTCTCGATAATGTTCCTTAGTAATCAGCATAAGTTGGAGCACTTTTTGTAATGTTTAGCAGGCTTTGCAGAATTCAGTTTCAAAACTTATCTGAATCTCTTCAGTCTGCAAAACTGAACTAGCAATTTAGAAAGAATAGGATTTCAGATTTTTCTGTTTCTTTTTTCAGTCTGATTGGACACATTAAAAAGAGTCTAAAAGTATGTGTGGCTTCTGCTTAGAGCTGAAACTTGGTCCCCATTTTTATTCTGAATTCACCAGGTTCCGAATTTCCGAGTTCCAAGGACCAAGGCAGGCCCCTGGAAAACTTCAGAACTCTTCAGAACCCTCGATCGAGTGATGGAGGTGCCATTACGTGTGGCCGGAGTGACTCAGCCAGTTGATCCTAGCTTCTCTGAGCAAGGAAATTAAGCTTTGTGCCATCTTTGCTAGGCAGGGGTGTATGGGAAATGACATGTGAGTGATGGACAAGCCACAGGACAGTTTTTGATTGGCTGGTAGGGACAAAATAAAAGTGGCCTTAGGGCCATTTCCCATTCTTTTTGGTGAATTTGGCTGTGTGCTACACTGCTGATCTGTAAGTATTTAAGCGGGAGGGGAGGGGAGGAGGGCCTGCCCTGGCCGGGCCTAGCCATAGGGACAATGCTGGAGGTTACTTAGCCATCATGCCATGATCTTTTTTAAAAATAAGTGGGTGCCACGCTACTACCTGTTGTTTGCACTGCTTGGCGCCATGGAGGCCAGAGGGATCTGCTTGCTCCACTTCCCCTGACCTGGGCTGTCCGTACGAGGGGCAATGCTGGGGGGGTTGCCAGTGCCACCCTGCTTAATATATTTTAAAGTGGGTGCTGCTTGTGGGCACCATAGAGGCCAGAGTGGGTTCACTCCTTTTGCTGTGGTTTTTGTGGACTCTGTATTTTGGCTGTGGGTTCAACTTTGTGAAGATGTGCCCAGCTAGGGCACAGGGGGAATGGTTAATTTATGGATGTGTGGGGAGGGGGCTTGCCTTGCATAGGTGAGCATAATAGAGCAATGGAGGCTTATTTTGTGGGGGGCATGCCTGGTTGCTTGTGGGTGTTATGCCTGCTGGGCTGGCATAATTATTTTAAAGCGGGTGCACTGCTGCTGAGCCATGCTCTGGGTACTGGTTTTTAGTATGTTGCAGTTGCACTTTTGGGATTTGTCTTGAGATTGTCTCACTTTTGCTAGTCTACTTTTTTGGGCACCATACTTTGGCTGCGGGTTCTACTTTGCACAGAGGGAATACTTTCTGGTTAATTTATGGTGTAGGGGGGGTGAGCACGCCTTGAATAGGTGGGCATAGAGCAATGGAATGGAGACTTTTGTGGGAGGCTTTGGGGCATAGAGCAATGGGGGCTTTTTTTGGATTTCCGAGGTGCTGAATTCTAAGGATTTTCAAGGTCCGGAGGTTTGAGTTCCGATTTCTGAGTACTCAAAAAAGTTCCAAGTTCTGACCAAAGACCCAGTCCAAGTACTTGGAACTTCGGAAATCCTTGTGAATACTTGGGGTTTTGAAGTTCTGATGTTTTCAAGTGCCCATTTTGGCAAATAAGGAAAGTAAGAAAAACAGCTTCCCTCTGTCTCCTTTGCTAATATTGTATTGAATGTGAGGAGATAATATTTTGTGAAGGATACTGTTATATGGACCTGAGTGGTATTTATTGCAGACTATTGTATGGACATGCGTTTGGGGGAGTTAACATCTGGCAGCGCCTGCACACGTGCAAGTGAGGTCCGGGCCAATATCTGGCAGCATCTGGCAGCATCTGGCAGCCCAAAGCGGGCCATATCTCGTGTCTGCTTTTACTGTGTGGCCTCTTTTGGTTTTCTAATATTTGATCAGCTTCAGCCCAGGAGTTGTGGAATATAAGTATTAATAAATTATCTCCATACTTGGTTTCCTATATCACAGTAGCAGGGTGACTTCTTCCATGCAAAGAAATTTAACAATTCATTTTGATCAAGGATATTTTGACATGCCAATACTTCAAAACTATACAATGGATTTTCAAAAACTAAAAACATGAAATCAATTCAGGCCGTATTTGAAATTTCAAGCATTGCTAGGTTTCTTAATACTACTCCCAGAACTAAGTCTCCATGAGCTAAAAGAGTCATAAAGGGGAGAAAATGTCATTCTGCCTCCAAAATTCAAACATGTGTAACTTTCTTGTTTTTCATACCTGAAATCTGGAGAGATTCTACCCCTCCCTCAAGCACCCTTCCTACCAAATTTCACAATGATAAGAGAAATCATTCTTATTTTATAATGAATAGAATGTTCATGACTTCAACACAGTGCTGCAGCTATCTTAACTATAGAGCCGCTCCTCCAGCTCTATAATTATACCTTTTCTCCATCCAACTCTGGCAGTCACTGATTTAGTGCATTATCACAGTCTGGCTGTGAAAATTCCAGGTGTGCACATAAATACTGCACACCTCAAAAGGGGTGACGTCAACCAAACTAACTAACCATTTATTGAATAGATACTGATTTGTGTATTTCATGTATCCAGGTGTTTTATCTGACTTGTTTAGTTAAAACAAAACAAAAACAGAAACCTTAATTATAAATGTTTTTCCCAGTTTTGCATTCAAACAAATGTATTTAATAAAATTTCCCTTTTCTCCAGTAGCTGTCCCTGATTTTTTAGTGACCTCTGTGGGCTAGGTTCCCAAAAACTAGGAGGAGTGGGAAATGGCCAGCAGAATAAATTATGATATTAAGGACTTCTATATTGAAAAAACAAGATTAAACAAAAACAGGAAAGGATGTAACAAACGATACATATTTTTTTAAAACCCAAACTATAATACACCCTAATATCTACTGACTTTTACAATTATCCATTCTTCACTAAATATAACTATAGTTATCCTCTAACTACCCTAGATTATTACAAATCCTGAACCCAGAATTCAGTCCTTCATGACAACTGGTAAACCTTCTCATCATAATCCAGCAGCAGTCCCTTTGATACAGCCCTATAGTCCATTGTTCCACCACTGGCTACCATTCCCTTGTTGCTCCTTTACTGTCCCTGCTCTACTGTTCCTCTACTTTGATGGACAGCCAATAAAAGTGTATACTTCTACTCAGTTTGAATGATTCATTTCTGCAATAGTGGAGAGGAGGCAGAGAGTTCCTGGACAGAGAAATATTGCCCATGCAGTTATAGTGATTGTAAGAGAGTGGACTTGGCCCAGGGTACATCTTCACGGGATACAGACCGAAAGATCCAAGTCCACACAGGAATTAGCTCCACCAGTTTTCTTTATTTACAGTAGCGGTCCTTAACACGTATACTGACCAAGCAGGCACCCACCAACCCTCTGACTATCTCTACTCAAAGTCCATACCTCTCCTGGTAGCTCCTTACTCAGGGTCCCCCTGGCCAAGTAACACTCTTTCTGGAGCCAGGCAGGCACCTTTACACAGTCCTCTCAGTAGAAACATGTCCTCAGGTTCTGCTGGCCAAGTACCATCATTGCTGTAGTCAGCTCTTACCCAGATACAGCCCTCATCTCTAGGCTGCTTTGCCTCTTCTTCTGCTTCCCTAAGGTCTCTCTCCATACTGAGCTTTGCTCAGGTCTTTAGTCTTTGGGCTATCTCAGCCACATCCAAGCCCAGGTGTGAGGCATCCAGGTGCTATTCTTTTCCTCTCCAGCATCTATGGGTATTTTCAGACGTTACGTGGTCAATGTCAACCACAGTCAATTCCCTGTGGTGGCTTGGACCACGGAACGTCTGTTGGGGGGAACTGATATTCCCCCCCAGATGTTACCACGACGAGGAATCACATTCACCACGTGAGCGGCCACAGCGGCGGGACTGGAGGCCATCGCGTGGTGAAGGCAATTCCTCACCGTGGTGACCCCCGCCATCACATCTGGACAGCGGCCACGGCCCGGAATCCTCGCAGGGATTCCAGTCCGTGGCCAAAGCGGGCGAGCGCTGTGGCGGCATTGGCCACGGCGGCCGCCCGTCTCCCCAGATGGTGGGCGGCGGGGAGCGTGGAGAGGGCAGGGTCGTGCGGCCGCACGTTGCGCCGTGCGTCCCTGCCCCCTCCACGATTCCCCGCCGGGATCCCCCAGCACGTCTGTTAGGGTGTTACGGGTCATCCCGGCGGGGGATGAATTAATTGATTTTGTGACGAGGCCAATTGGCCCTGTCACGTCTGAAAACACCCTGGGTCTTAGCTAGCACCTGCACTCCCCTGCCAGTGCTACTCCCTTAAAGGGCCAGTAGCCCCAAATAGGCTGCTCCCTGCTACAGTGGTAGAGAGGATCTGCCTCATCTTTTGCAGTGTAATTTGTACTCCTTAAGGACTAAATGGATTAATCCACTGTTTAGTCATTATCATTTGGTTACAGCTACTAAACAAAAATTGTTTTGTTTTTGTTAAGTGCTAAAAAGTTGATAGATACTTTTATTATGAATCAGTCAAATGGCCATATCATATATATGATTAAAGAAATAAAATAAAATAATATAAAATAAAAATAAAATAATTTACAAAACATGAAATTGAATTATACAATACAACACCATCAAAACATTCATTAATGTCAATTAATCAGGGATAGCCACCACGTACTAGCAATACTATTAATAAAATCCAAATTTACCAACTCTATATCCCTTACTCAACATAACCAACATAGCCAAGGAACCCAAGGGGGAAGAGTAATCTGACCATATCAATAATCCAATGCCTCCCAAATCCAGATAGCTAGTGTTCAATACAGGAAGTAATTCCAAAAAGTTTTATAAAAGGGACATCAGACTTAAAATAACTTGATTCAAATAGGTTCATCACTTCAACAGGATCACATTCTCCACCAAAGGAACTTCTGTAGCCTTTAAACGTAGCTTAACTGCAGATGTAGCAAAAATAGCTACTGCTTTCACAAGTGGGGTCATTTCCCCCACTTAATAAGATACACAGGAGTTGCTTAGGAGGAATCCAACTTCTTATAGTAAAGACTGGAATAACCTCTGCTGTGGAATAGTATATAATGTGCAATGCAACATATAGTGCAACAGATCCTCTACTTCATTGTTGCCACATGGGCAGAGCCTTCTCTCACATGGGGTGCCCTTATACCGTCCCAGAGTCATAGCAGAATGCATCCATTGCATACATAAGGCTGAAAAAGCCTTCCTCTACTTGACATTAATCAACATGTGCAGATACTGGGCCCCACTGATACTAGATGGTATCCATAACTTATAAAATGGTACAGTCTTAGAGCCCCGTGCGATTGCCCTAGATGTTTGGACATCTACATCTAATATTCTTTGTTTGATCACCCAAATAGCAGCCTGCATGCTAAAAAGTTACAAATTTACTCAAACCAGCTGTTAGAATATTGACCTGAGACAGGACGGTGGTTTGTTTCTAGAAAAAGGAAGTACAGATAATTTGGATTCATTCCAAGGAATGGTTTAACTATAAATAACGCAGTCTTGCTACAATTTCCTCTCTCCCCAGATTCTGGTTACCTTAACGATTCCAATTATTTGAATGAGGTTTCCAAACAAGTGCAGCTGCTGGAGATGTAGTAAGGCTGGGGAGTGCTCGACTCAGACCATAATTATGGGTTCCCCCCAAGAGTGACTGATAAGTAAAATAAATATATAATCAAGGGAGGGGCTGGGGGTGGTTGGGGAATTTGAGTGAGGGTGCAAGTGGAAGGGGTTAGGGGTGCAAGTGGTTGGGAGGGCCTGGGGGAATGGGAATGGGAGTGGGGATGCAAGTGGAATCGGATGGAGTGGAGGGGTTGGGGAGTTGGAATGGGGGGATTTAGGTCGGAGGGGCTCAGAGAGCAGGAGTGGATGGTTGCAGGTGGGACGGAGTCGGGTGGAAGAGACGCACACACACATATTCTCTCTCTCTCACACACACACACACACACACACACACACACAGAGGAATTCATTCTCAGACACACACATTCATTGTCACAAAAACACAGAGTCCTACATAAACTCTCTCTCTCTCTCTCTCTCTCTCACACACACACACACACACACACACACACACACACACACACACACTACCTGGTAGGGTGAGGGTGCTGCCCAGGTGAAGCCTAGCCTGGGGTTTAGTGGGGGGACTCATTAGGGCTGAAAGTCATGGGGGCTGGGCTAGGCTGGGTTGGGTGGTTGCCTCCCCACCCTGTTTCGATTCAGGCGGCAGTGACAGCAGCAGGATTCTGGATCCGGAGTGCTGCTGCTACCCTCCCCCTCTTCACAGGGGGCGGAAGAACTGGCAATAACAAGGGCACCAATGCCGATGCGCCATGAGGTGCTCAGCAATGCCTTGCATGACCACTCTGGCCTCAGCACTGTGGAATATGTGACATCGGATTTTAGGGAAGGATTCAGGATCCTAGCAGTCGGGGTAGAACCAAAGCCATGGATTGCCAATCTCAAATCAGTAATTGGAATGGAGTAGATGGTGTGTACCAAGCTCCAGGAGGAAATTATCCTGGGTAGGATTGCAGGATCATTCCCCACACTGCCAGTCCCTGGGCTCCACATCTCCCCAATTGAGATAGTGCCAAAGAAAGCCGAGGGAAAATACTGCCTCATTCACTACCTAGCCTTTCTCAGGGGGAGGTCAGTGAATGATGAAATACCTTCCAAGCTCTGCTCGAACTGCTACGCATCCTTCGACACTGCGGTGGACCAGGCAAGAGCATGTGGCAAGGGCACCCACCTCGCCAAGTGTGATTTGAAGTCAGCATTCTGCTTCTTGCCAGTCCACCCAGACAACTTTAACCTGCTGGGGATCCAGTTTGGGGGTGAGTTCACTTTGACAAGGCTATGCCCATGGAGTGCTCCATATCCTGTCTGACCTTTGAGAAGTTCAGCTCACTGCTCGACTGGATGACATGCAAGAGGGCAGGATCCCCCAATGTCATCCACTACATGGATGACTTCCTGTTCCTCAGCAGGACGGGCATAGGCGAGTGAAAAGCTCTGCTGCACACTTCCCAGTTCTTGGCCAAGAAGCTCAGGGTCCCACTGGCACCAAAGAAAACTGTAGGTCCCACAATTACACTGTCTTTCCTTGGAATTGAGTTGGACACTGTCCACAAGCATTCCTGCTTTCCCCATGACAAGCTGCAGGTGCTGTGGGCTGTCATCGAGGAATGCAAAGGTGCAAGAAAAGTAACAGTGAGGCAGCTACAGTCTCTCTTGAGCAGCTTGAAATTACCATGCCAGGTGATAGCGCCAGGGCGGGCCTTCGTGGCTTGCCTGTATGCCCGGCTAACAGGCAACTCGCCCCCACACTGCCATATCAGGGTCACAGCAGAGATGAAGAACGACTTAAAAGTATGGCTGAACATCTTGGCAAATGACAATGGAGTTAGCTTCTGAAGGGAGAAGCTCCTTATCGAGGCAGAATGCCAGGTCCAATCAGACACAGCTGGGACCCATGGTTTGGGACCATACTTTTAGGGGAAATGGTGCAGTGCCACCTGGCCACATGAATGGGAACAACAGGGAATTGTAGAGTTGTTCCAGACAGTGCAGGGCTCCCTTGAGAGGCTTACAGGAGAGCTTTTACCAAGTTTCAGACTTTCAGGGTTGAACAAGGGAGTGGCAAGGGCTTCCCCATCCCCGAAGTGCAGTCCATCCAGTTCTCTAGGACACTTAGACGCAAGGGTCTGGCCCCAAGCACAATTTCTGGGAAGCTGTCAGCCATAGCATTCATGAACAGGCTGGCTGGGCACCCTCCCCCAGACCAAGGGTTTTTCATCCATAGACTGATTGAGAGCTGTTCCAGAGACTGAGGCAGGCAACTGGATAGCAGAAGGCCCATCACCCCAGCCATCCTGCTGCAGTTAACAGGCATCCTCCCAAAATATGCCATGATGCAAATGAGCACACACTGTTCAAGGCGGTCTTCAAGCTGACATTCTTTGAAGCTTTCCAGGTGAGCGAGCGACCTTGGGAGTCCAGAAATATTCACCCAGCATCAGCACCACAGCTTAGTGACCTGTCCCTCCAGAGAGATTCAATGCAGATCCTCCTTAGGCATTCAAAGACAGATCAGAAGGTCAAGGGGCAGCTAGTATCATTTCAAAAGGGCAGGGTCCCCCGAATTTTGCTCCATTACAACAATGGTAAAGTACATGGTGGTCTGCCTCCAACCCCCCACCCCCTGTCAGGGAGACCTGTTTCAACATGCCAACAGGGCACCACTCCCACAGTTTCAGTTCATAGCAGTGTTCAAAGGGTGCATACACCAGCTCAACCTGTCAGCTCATAGCTTCAGGTCCCATTCCTTTAGAATTGGCGCAGCCAGAATAGCAGCATCACTAGGCCTGCTATTTCCAAGGAATAGGCCATCGGCAATCAGGAGCATTCTGTTCTTATGTATGGAAATTATAAAGTATAGCTACGAGTTACTGTTTGTTCAAGTTTGTCATTTTTTTCTTCCAGGTGCAGCAAAAGGAGACATTGGCAGCTGGTGTGGATAATGAGACACAGCATTGTCCACTGGGCGGGCAAGACAGTGTGGAGGTCCCAATGGGGCACCCAGTTGGGACTGAGTGCTTCAGCTGAGATAGTATGGAAAGCCAGGAGTGGGATGCTATAGAAACAACAGCTCCCCCTGCTCCACGATGCCTCTGCAAGACAACACCCTGATACTATACCTGTAGTACACACAGGGAAAAACAACCTACCCAAGGCTAAGGGAATTAACCTCCTGTTTAGGATAAAGGAGGATTGGAAAGAAGCCCATAAGCTTTAGGGATGGGCGAACGCGGTTTGGAAGTTCGATGTTCGGCCCGAACTCAGCCTGTTTGGACTACCGAACATGAACCCGAATGCGAACATACCGAACAGAACCGAACACCGAACGGCGAAATGGCCGAACATCGAACGGCGAAATGGCCGAACAGTTCGTTCAGTTCAGATTGCGTTCGGGTGAGTTTGGATGGCAAAAAAAGGTTCACTGTAAGGTCAAACATGACAGGGAGGGGTAGTACTAGTCACTGAGGAGCAGACTTCCAGGCACCAGGGGTGGAGAGGCTTGCAAGAAATGAAACTATCTGCCTCCCCCCTTCCCAACACCTTCTGAGCTAGTCACTGTTCCTGAACAGCAGGCGTTGAGTAGGATTATTAGATTGCTTTAA
>QEPC01014703.1:45345-64409 GCA_003113815.1 Sphenodon punctatus | reverse complement strand
GCAAGGAATGACGCCTTAATGTAGGATATAATGTAGATATTTGAAGTTTGGTATCAATTCTGCCCTTAGTCTTCACTTTGCTAAGCTAAACACAGGGCCTGTGGAATACTAGTGCAGCTGCTGTAGGAATGAAGAAACCTTACTGTAGGATGCATAGCAAGGGACAGAGTGATTTTGGGTTGGGGGCCACTGAGCACTGAAATGCAGTGATTTGGGGAGCCAGAGCACTGAAATGAGGGCCAGTACCCCCACCAGTGGCAGTCTCCCCCCTACCAGCCCCCCATAACCTCCCACTCACCTCTGCCAGGCTGCTGAGGATCTGAGTCTGGGGACTCAGCTCTGGTAGGCCCCAAATCTGGTGCACTCTGCCCGCCCCAAGCCACGTCCCAAGCCACGCCCCCTTGGTCCGTTTCCAGCGCGGGCCACTAAGACTATATTTTCCCAGGCCACTTTGATTTCCCAATCCACCCCTGCAGTCAGGCATGAGCTGGTGGCCTGTAGTGGCAGGGGTTCAGCTAGTTGGGGTTAAAGTCACAAGTTAAACTTAGAATAGGAGACATCCTCTAAGGGATGAGGCTGGGTGGCAAAAGCAAGAGCATGGCTCAAAGATTTGGCTGGCAGCCTGGCGGGGGAGGGGCGATATGTAATTATTTGAGGACAATGTTGTCCTGGATAGCCCCTCCCTACTGCCTCAGATCACGTGACTAGCATCCCTGGATTAGGCCATTCGGCCGGGGGACTTTCAGGATTTAAGATAGTTTATCGAGGGTGGTACCTGTGCACGACAGGCCGCCCTCACTTTACGTTAATGTTGCTATTGCTGGACATGGGAAGGGAAGGTCCCCTCCCAAAAGAAATGTAACTTGAATTGGACAAACAAATTCTGATTAAAGAGTGCAGCCATTAAATTCCCAACACAGTGTGTCTTCTTTCCGGGGTGCAGGACAAAAGAAATCTTGCAGGAGGGGACATGGCCTCTGCCCTGTTACATTCCAGAGAAAGTGATTAGGGACTACAGGTGCAAAGTTAGAGAAGAAAGCCAAATGCATAAGAGTAAGATGGGGGATACCTGGCTTGGCAACAGCACATGTGAAAGGGATCTAGGGATTGTGGTTGATCACAAACGGAACATGAGTCAGCAATGTGACTGCAAAAAAAATTTAATGCAATTTTAGACCCCATTAACAGAAGCATTGTTTCCAAGTCAGTGGAAGTAATAATTCCACTCTATTTGGCACTAAGTCAGACCAAAAGCTGCCACCAAGAAGTTGACAAGGAACAGTTCTGCACTACAATGGAGGGGAGAACTAGAAATAATAGGCTCAAGTTACAAGAAGGTTTGTTCCGGTTAAATATAATGGCAATTTTTTACCAGGAGTATGAGCTGTGTGGCAATTGAACAAGTTGCCTAGGGGGGTTGTAAGAGGTTGTAGAACAAGTTGCCAGGTGGGAATACCGGTAAATCCGGAATCCGATAATGCCGGTACTGGGCGTACCGGCATTATCGGATTCAACCCAGTAAATCCGGTCCGGTTACCGGATTCCGGGTACCGGATTTTTTTACATTGCAGCCATTTAAAAATGGCTGCAATGTAAAAACTTAAAGCCCCACCAAAAAAGTTAAAAAAAACAAACCCTCCCCGAGTCCAGGCTGCGCGGGTGGAAGGGGGGACACCCCCCACCCACCCTGCCCAGCCTGGATTTTTGTTTAAAAAAAGACTCAGAGGCGAGCCCACCCCCCAGCACCAGCGGCCGCGGCGTCCCCGCAGCCGCCGGTAAGTATGACCCGATCCCTGGGGTGGGTGTTTAACACCCCCCCAACCCCCCAGGGATCACCCCTACTAAAGTTCAGTGCTTGCTTACCTTGCGGAGCTCCGGGTGCGGCGGCGGCGGGCGGTCCGGCGGCCTCAGCGCCGGCTGTGGCTGCCGGCGTCAGAGACGCTCTAGGCCTTCCGGGGAACTTCCGGGTTTCCCCGGAAGGCCTAGAGCGTCTCTGACGCCGGCAGCCACAGCCGGCGCTGAGGCCGCCGGACCGCCCGCCGCCGCCGCACCCGGAGCTCCGCAAAGGTAAGCAAAGCACTCAACTTTAGTAGGGGTGATCCCTGGGGGGTTGGGGGGGGTGTTAAACACCCCCCCCAGGGATTGGGTCTATACTTACCGGCGGCTGCAGGGACGCCGCGGCCGCTGGTGCTGGGGGGTGGGCTCTTTTTTTAAACAAAAATCCAGGCTGGGCAGGGTGGGTGGGGGGTGTCCCCCCCTTCCACCCGCGCAGCCTGGGAGGAGGAGGGGGGAGGAATTAATTGTATTTCATTGATTTCAATGGGGACACAGTGCCCCATTGAACTCAATGAAATAAGACCGGTACCGGTATACTGGATTTAATCCGGGAATCCGGTTCTTTGAGAACCGGAAACCGGTAAATCCGGTATCCGGTATTTACCCTGGGTCCCAACGCTAGGAGTTAGTGTCTGTGTGTAATGGCTAAGTGTGCAGTACTTGAACCAGGAGGTAGGGGAGGGACCCCAGTTCTAATCTTGCCTTAGTCAGAAACTCACTGGATAATCTTTAGCCAGTCGCATTAGTCTCTCATCCTAAACCACCTCAGAGGGTTGTTGCGAGGATTAAAAGTTGTGTTAAATTGTTCTATGTAAGCACTCCGAGTGTCATGGCAGGACGGTAGTATATAAAGATTATTATTACTATAATCTCCATCACTTGAGGTTCTCAAAAAGAGGCTGGACAACCACCTGTTGGGGATGTTGCAGTTGTAGCCATCCTACATCAGAGTAAAGAGTTGGACTAGGTAGCCCTTGCGATCTCATCCAGCTCTCAAATTCTGTACTGAAACAGACGCTTCCGTTTTTTTCTGAAGATATCAAGATAAACCATTTAATTGTTACAACAATTAAATTAGAAAAGGATAAGTCACTTAATTTTGGAATGGAGCCTCATTTAACAATGAAAAATAGCAATCAAAGTAGTATTTTCTGAAGTGTAAGTGAAATACAGGCACATTTTGAAGATAAATATTCCCCTCAAATTACAGTGCTTGCAGAACGGCATCTTTGAATGTGTGTGCTACTTACTGCTTTAATGTGGTTTCATGATTACTAGTGCCTCCAGTATTATCTTCTATCTTACTATCAAGTGAAAATGCAGTTTACTTCATAAACCACAAATGCACTTGTTATTCCTTTCAGCAAATCATTAATAATGTATGTTAATGTCCCAATCATTATCAGAGGCAGTTTATCAACTGCATATTAACCATTTATAGACTCAAAACATGCAACTTGATAATCATCAAAGATAAAATGAGGTGATTTGAGATGGGATAGGAATAGTGATGGTCTGTTTCAACGTACTAAAGTACAGATGCTTTTAACGCTAACCTCTGAAGGGCCTGAGGCAGCTTGAACTAAAGTAAATGGGTGTGGTTCACCTGTTTGATACATCTGGATCTTTCTTTTATAAAATTATCCCCTGTTATTTCAGGCATCACTGATCTGGTTGATCCTGGCACTTACTTGTGGCAGATTTTTTAACAGTCTCTGTTTCTTGTTGGATAGAGTTTTCTGTGCAGATGGTTTTAATTAGGCTTAGGTGTGGGGAATCCTGTGTTGGTGCAGGGAGCTGGACTAAATGACCTTTGATCTCCCTGCCAGCTCTATGGCTCTATAAATGCCATTTTTCTAATTTCAGAGTTAGCACTATGCATTTCCTCTGTTAATATTTTTATTATTTATATATCAGACATCTAGCATTTTCTTAAACAAAACCCCAGATATTTTAAAATCAACTGCATTTTCTTTGTGCATCAATTTTTGTGGGGTAGAGGAAGACATATGGGGGTTCCCTAAAAAAAAAAAATACTCAGCTTGTCTAGAATTTCCTGAAATAGGAAAATGAAATGTAACCAAGAAGAAATGATTACGTTCCAAAAGGAAAAAATCCAAGGAAAATTCAGGAGGAGGACTGTTAACATGATACTTTTTTGTTCTACTTGTCCAATTATGGTTTATATTTGAGGCCCTAGTACAATATGCCCTCTAGTGGATATACAAATAATACTTTCAGCTGGCAACCCTGAAACCACTTTACTCCCATTATTTCAAATGAGACTTACTTGCTAATAAGTGGTTTACGGATTGTAGTTTCAGTGTTTATTTTGATAAAAATAAAACTATCTTGTTCAAATAGAGTGATGTTGACATAATTATATTGTAATATTAAAGGGGATCACCAAAGTCTATAGTGTTTGATTTTTTTAAAAGATGTTTTGCAGCTCTGACAATATTATTTTCCCAATAAGGTTGGGCACCTGACAGCAACCCCTGAGTGATGTTAATGCATGCAGCCCAATTTTGATAACTGCTTTTCAAAACCTCAAGGTAATGAAAAATATCATGTTCAAGCTAAGAACTGCATTAGTTGAGAGTCAGCAGGAAGTGATGCTGTTCATCACATCTGCTTGACTGAGACAACCATTACCGTAGCCTAAAGTTCACTCTCAGCACTAATGTACAAATAATGAAGTTTAGTTCACCTGATTTAGGTCAATATAATGTGCTTCCTGTTGAAGAATTACATCAATATCAGAGTGTATGTTTCCAGCATACAGTCCACTGATGAGATGAATATGTCATCTTTAGGAGTACCACTATGAGTTTTTGTTGTTGTTTGTTTTAAATGGAAGGGAGCACAGCTAGACCAAAAATGTCTCCAAAATTATCATTGGAACATTAGGAATATAGATATTTGGGTTTGTGACAGCTACAAGGATTACATGGTCAATTGCCTGCCCGGTGTGAGGGTAGCGGACCTCACGCAATGTCTAGACAGGATTTTAGTGAGTGCTGGGGAGGAGCCACTTGTCATGACCCATCTTGGTACCAGTGACACAGGTAGGTGTGGGAAGGAGGTTCTGGAGGCTACATTTAAACTTCTAGGAAGGAGGTTGAAATCCAGAACCTCCAGGATAGTAGGCTCTGAAATGCTTCTTGTTCAAAGTATAGGGCTTCAGAGGCAGGCTGAGCTCTGCAGTCTCGATGTGTGGATGAGACAATGGTGCAGGAAGGAGGGATTTAGATTTATTAGGAACTGGGGGACTTTGGAGGGAAAGAGGGAGCCTATACCAGAAGGATCTAGTATAGGCTCCACTTTAACCAAAATGAAACCAGACTGCTGGTGCTAAAAATAAAAAAGATGGTAGAGGAGTTTTCAAACTAAGATCTGGTGGGAAACTGACAGCTGATGTGGATCATGCAGCTTGGAAGGCAACCCAAGGGTCCATCATTAGTAGTGACAGAGTGTATTTCAGTAAAGAAGATAGGAAAGAATCAGTGAGAAATCAGGCAGGCATTGGTATGGAACAGACAAACTTGAATACTTCCTAAATAAACAAAATATGCAATCACACGTACGAGGGTATTAAAATACTTATATGCTATATACCAATGCCAGAAACTTCAAACATAAAATGGGGAAATTAGAGTACTTCGCTTTAAGTGAAGACGTTGATATAATAGGCATCTCAGGAACATGGTGGAATGTGGAAACTCAATAGGACACTGTGATACCGGAATACAAAATACATAGAAATGACAGACTTAATCATACCAGAGGTGGAGTAGCTCTGTGTGTTAAAGACAGCATTCGTCAAGAATGATAGAAACAATTATTATTTATTTATTTAATTAATTAATTATTTAAACCATTTTCTATCTCCTGCTCCAGGCAGCCACCAGGGCAGGTCACATGGTAAAAACACATAAAATCCATAACACAATAAAAGAGAAGGAAAACAGAACCAAACACACACACCCCAACCTTAATCCACACCTCTCGTCAAATGTCAGGAGGAACAGCCAGATCAGCATACGGCGGAAGGAAGGGAACAATCACAAGCACGAGGGTATTAAAATACTTATATGCTTATATACCAATGCCAGAAGCTTCAAACATAATAAAATAATAATAATAATAAACTTTATTGCTTAGCCAAATTAGGCCATTGCAAACAACACAAACATAACATACACAAACCCAATCCATGGGGATAACCAAACTAAATAGTAATAAAATAGTAGTACAAATTTAAAATATTAAATACAATATACAAAGAATTACAAACACCAGAAGGTGAAAAACATAGATCTTAACCTGGAACCTGCTGAAGTAATTAAAACTTAAATAGAAGCAATTAGCTGAGATCCTTATCCCTTTTCTGCTTTATATTACAAACTAGGGTTAAATAGTGACCCACTAACCCTGTAATTACAGCCGATCGATCGCTCAGCAGATAAGAGACATAAAACTCTGGAGAGCAACCCGGGAAGGGGGAAATCAGAGGCACTAAATATTTCCCCCGTAACTCAGTAAACAGGGGACACTTCAATAGGATATGGGCCAAGGAGTGCACCTGTTTCAGGGGACACTGACATACGCATTCTGCTAACGGAATTCCTCTATATCTGCCTTCTGTTTGTGTGGAGGGAAACACATTTAGTCTGGCCAGGAGAAATAACCTTCTTGCCCTTAGCGATAGGCTGCCCCCTAAAAAGGGCACAGGGGCCCGGGACTCATTTGCTATCATGGGGTATAACCCCAGGACCCTGCAATCACCAATTTCAGATCTTAACTCCTGCCAGGTAGTGTTGGACAATCTTTCGGCCAACATCTTCCTTGCCCTCTAAAGCCCAGCGGGGCCAAAGCTGGTGGGCTAAAACCCAGACATTTTATTTTGTCTGCCACCATGGCTGCCCAAATATTCGGGGTATTATCCTCCATAACCAATTGCGACCATGGGGCGGCCATGTTAAAAAAAAGACGTAGCCAGTATGATATAGTCCCATGCCAGATCTTCTCCTGGAGCGGCAGAAGGCCACATTCTAAACATAAAGCTTGATTCCAAATCCCCACGGGGGCAGATAATAGAGCCCTGATAAAACCAGATTGTAGTCTTTCCAGACCCTTGGTCTTACCAAGTGCCCAAAGATGGGCTCCATATAGTATTTGAGGAATAGATTTGTGCAAATAAATTTTAATTGCCAGGGTAACTAATTGCCCTCCCCTGGAATTGAAAAAGCTCAAAAGTGCTTTATGGGGGAATTAGAGTACTAAGCTTTAAATGAGGGCACTGATATAATAGGTATCTCAGAAACATGGTGGAATGTGGAAACTCAATAGGGTAGTCAATAGATGGTCATTCAAATGATAAATGACACAAAGGGTAGTAACAAACATCACATGGTGACGTCCATCCCATCCTGGGGCGGGGAGGGCTTCCCCTGGCCAGGTATGCTCAGTTCATGGGAACATTTGTTCCTGCTGCCTCCCCCAGCCGGGAAAGGCAGGGGACGGGGAGTGACGTGCCCACATTCCTGACACTGCCCTGCACCCCCCTGCCATGATGGATAGCCATGGCTGCCATTTCCCACCCAGCTCCTACCTGGCTGGGGTAGGAACCAGGCCCACATCAGGTGGGTGACAAACAGATGGCCCGCCATGACGTTGACCCTGCTGAGCCAAACCAGGCCTAACTGGGCCAGTCTCACATATATTTTTACCTAAACTCTCCCCTGAAATCACTATGGATAGAGATTCCATGTTTAAATGGAAAATGGATAGTAGTGGGGCTACAACAACTTTCACCCTGACGAGGATGCTGACAGTGATTGTGAAATGCTAAGGGAGATTAGGAGGCTACCAAATAGGGGTGGGTGAACAGAACATGGTTCGGATGTTCGAATGTTCAGTCATTCGGTTCGAAAGCCGAGTTCGGGTTTGATGGTTTGGTTCACCCAAGTTCGGTTTGGCCAAACTTGGACGAACATTTAAAAATAGCAAAACCGAAATGAAAATGAAACCTAATTTCCGGCCCTGGAAAGACGTTTTTCCTGCCCCCGAACTCATCCGAACACGACTGAACTGTTCGGTCATTTGAGAGTTCGGTTCAGACGTTCGGTTCGGACGTCCAAACAGACCGAGTTCGGTCCGAACTCCGAACATGCAAACCGCATTCGCCCCTCCCTACTACCAAAGTAGCTTGACAACTACCTTGTGTATTTCAGTGCAGGCAGCAGCGGCTGCTCATTGAGGGCTGTGTGGGCAGTGCCCCGCCAGCCGCCACAAGCCCTGGCTAAACGGAGCGACGCCGGCTGGCCTAGATGTTGAATTTTTTTTATTATTTTTTTTTAAATCCTCCTTGTCCTGACCAACTCCCTGACTTTGTTTGGGGGGGGGGGCTTGGCCAGAGGATGTTACCTCGAGTTGGAGAGAGGAGAGTCCTCCTGGGCTGATGGCCTCCCCCCCTGCCCCTGCTGCAGGCTGACTGAGTGACTGTCTGTGAGCGGGATTCCCTGGAGCACCAAAAGCGCCGCTGCCGGCTAGCGCATGCACAGTGCAGGCTATTCGTGCCTCTGCCTAGGCTTCCCCCAGCCATGCCCCCAGAATGAAAGACAATGGGTGTTTTCAGATGTTACGGGGTCACTTGGCCCCATACCAAAAACAACCCATTCATTCCCCGCCGGGGTCACCCCATCACGCCATATCAGACGTGCCAGGGGGATCCCGGCGGGGAATCTGGGAGGGGGCGGGGCCGTGCGGCACAACGTGCGGCCGCACGGCCCAGCCCCCTCCACGCACCCCGCCGCCCGCCCTCCGGGGAGATGGGCGGACGGCGGGGCCAATGCGGCTGCCGCGTCGGGCCGGAGTCGCCACGGCCTGGGATCCCGCCGGTGATCCCGGACCGTGGCATGTGGCCAGATGTTACTTTTTGTTGGTCCCCGCTGGGGATCTTTTTGACCACGCTTCCCAGGACATTCCCCCGGCTAGCCCGGGAAGCGTGGTTCAAATTGACCCCATGTGCGGATTGACCGTGGAGAACATCTGGCGGCCGCCAAACAGACGTGCGAGACACATTGACCACAGGTGCGTATTCACCGTGGTTCACTGTGATCTCGTAATGTCTGAAAATACCCTAAGTCGGGGGGGCGGGGGAAGCCTCCAGGCGTTCGGCGCTGGGAGCATGCGCAGCAGTGGCAAAGAAGAAGCTGGGCTTAGCCGGCACGCAGTGCACAGTCCGGAGGCGGAGCTACAAGTTGCGACTTGTTGCAGCGCAGTTGCAGAAGCAGAGGAGCGGTGTGGTGCGTGTGTGACTGGTGGTGCTGCTGCAGCATGAAGGAAGCGACTCACGAGGGGTTCACCGGCAACTTGGCAAGAGGAGAATCAAGCAACAATCGTGCAGACAGGTCTGTGAATTGGGGCCCTACGGGCAGGCCCACTTAGGGAGTGGGCGGGGGTCCCAGTAAGGCAAGTGAGCATGTGCGACTAGGCGATAGTCTTAGAGCCCTTTTTCTTGGTATCTCGCACATGCACACTTGTACTTTGGGGTCGGGCAGGGAGGAGGTGCTTGAGGATTCCTTTAGGAATCCTCCAGCAAAAAAACAACAACACATTTTTGGGCTCCAGAGCTATAGCCCTGGCCAATCAGTTGCCACAGAAAAACATAGTGGATGTGCAGCAGTAGTGTGGTGTCTGTGTGACTCAGACTGTGGGGGGTGGAAGGGGAGAGACTCAGACTCTGAGCGGGAACTGGGAGCCAGCCAGGCCTGGGCTGCTGTAGCTGAGCTGAACTCCAGGAAGTAAGTAAAGGTAGGTGATGGTTTATTTTCATATTTTTATTCCTTTGTTCTATTTTAAAGAATTTTGGTTTATTTTAATGTATTTTGTCAAGTAGTGTTTGATTTTTGTTTTATTATCAGTATTGTTTTAGTGTTTTATGCTTAATAAAATAAAACCACAGCACATTGTGCTGTGGTTTTGTTTTATTAAGCAATGACCTTTGGTGTTAATTTAGTGTTAATATGTCTTTTAATTTATTTTGTACTTTTTCTGTGGCCTGACCTGGAGTCGTGCTAAAACTGGAGTCCTGGACTGCTGGGATTTAGGGTACTTGTCTGAGTCATGTGTGTCTGGGATTTTATTGGATTTTTTTATGCATGTGCATGGGGGAGGGAATTAGTATTTAAGGCCCTGTGATTCCCATTTTTTTTTTTTTTTAAAAAAGAACCCCATACAGAAGTCCCTTCTGAAACAGGAAATGGGATTGCCCTCCCCCCCCGCAACACACGCACCCAGCGGAGGGTAAGAACACACTTCACAGCAGGGTAGTGAAGCAGATGGCTAGCTGCTCGCAGACACTCACACAAAGCACCCCAATGAACCCCAGAATCAAGATAGCACCCCAGCGATTGGTTCTTTGTGTGAGTGTCTGTGAGCAGCTAGCCATCTGCTTCGCTACCCTGCCCTGAAGTGTGTTCTTACCCTCCGCTGGGTGCATGTGTTGCGGGGGAGGGGGGGACCCCAATCCTATTCCCTGTTTCAGAAAGGACTTCTGTATGGGGTTCTTTTTAAAAAAAAAAAAAAAATGGGAATCACAGGGCCTTAAATACTAATTCCCTCCCCCAAAACACACACACACGCTGCAGAGGGCAAGAATACTGCTGCAGAAGGGACTTGCTGCATGTGTGTTGGAGGGACCCCAATCCCTGCTTCAGAAGTGACTGGGGTGCTTTTACACAGGGTGCCTGTGTGTTGGGGCTTTTTTTTTAAGCTTATTGTGTGAACGCAAACTGTGTTGTGGTTTTTTCTTCCAAACCTTGATCTGGTGTAATTTTTTGTACTGTTGTCCTTCAGCCCCCATAGATTTTATTGCTTCATTCATTCATACATTGACATCGCCCCTTGGAGCTCTCTGCATTGTGCCCTTTCTGTAGTTCTTATGTGAATATTCATTTTACAAGACAAAAGCAGCGAGGACACAGACAGTACTGAAAATGAACACCGTAGATGCACTCCTCAAAACCCCATTTTCAAGACTGGATATGGCTGATAAGTGTCGTGTGAAGGTGCTGGGACCTGATCGTCCTGACCTACACATCGAGCAAGCTACACATGAAAAAGGCAAAGACTATACACGGAGGTTTAGCAGAGCATGGTATGAGCGAAAGGACTGGCTATGTGGTTGTGCTACCAGAAATGCATTGTTCTGCTTTCCCTATCTGTTGTTTGGGGGTGAAAAGACACAGAAAGGAGTGACCGACATTAAGCATCTCGGTGAAAAGGCCAAGAAGCATGAAGACTGCAAAACTCGCATTAGGAGCTGCCTAAAGTTGGCATTGTTGGGCACCGCAAACATCACAGAACAAATAGGTGAAGGCTACCGTCTGTCTATACGAAAGCATAACCACGAAGTTGAACACAACCGCATCCTTGGTAAAATTAGTGATTGCATAAGGTTTTGTGGTGCTTTTGAGTTAGCACTTCGAAGGCACGATGAAACTGAGGAATCTTTGAATCCAGGGGTGTTTCAGGGCCTGGTCAACTTGGTCGCTACCATTGATTCTGCGATGGAAAAGCACTTGCAGAGTGCGACCGTCTTCAGGGGCCTTTCGAAAACCATCCAGAATGAACTGCTTGACTGTATGCTGACAGTGGTTAGGGATTTCATTATCCAACAGTTAAAAAGCACTGAATTTGTGGCCATCCAGGCTGACGACACCACGGATGTGTCTACACACACCCAAAGTGTACTGATTTACCAGTACATTGATGGCATTGGCTCAACTGTTGAACACTTCTTTGGATTCACACAGCTGCCAGACTCTCGTGCCGAAACAGTTGCTGCAGCTATACTTCAGCAACTAGATACTGTTTTTACAGAGGATGTGGACAAGCAGAAACTCATAGCACAAAGTTATGATGGTGCGAGCATGATGCGTGGTCAGCATGGGGGAGTTCAGAAGAAGATCTGGGACAAATACCCAAATGCCCATTATGTTCATTGTTATGTCCATCAATTAAACTTGGTAATGCTGCAGCAAGCTGTATCTCAAATAAAGGCAATAAAGGTATTTTTTGCAGATCTGTCTGGCTTCCCATCGTTCTTCTCACGTTCTCCAAAAAGGACTGAAGTTCTGGGCGCAGTGGTAAAAAGGAGGCTCCCCAGAGCAGTTGCAACACGATGGAACTTCAACATCCAGACAGTGAATGTGGTCTTTGAACATCGAGAAGCTCTCATCGAATGTTTCCAGGAAATTAGATCTTGGAATTATGATACCAGTGCTGTTCGTGAGGCCAGGGGATTTATTCAGATGTTGGAAGAAGATCAGGAGTTCCTGTATTTCTTGTTTCTGTTCCACAGAATAATGCCTCATGTGGATATCCTCTTTAATGAACTTCAGCAAAGAGGCATTGACTCAGTAGCTATTCGGAGATCTACATCGGATTTTATTAGGAGCATCAATAGAGTCAGAGACTCCATTAAAGACCTACGCTCTGAGTTACCAGAACAGTCTCGGCTCCCCAGAGGCAGAACCATAGACGCCTTGGATCATGTTGCAGTTGAAGTATGCGACATCATCATATTACATTCTAGAGAACGGTTTGCATTTACTAAACACCTGGTGAGTGCAACGTTATTACAGGGGACTCTGTTCGAAGCACATCAGCGGACCTTTCCTGAGCAAGCATTAACTGAGGCAGTGGAAGCCTACCCAATGCTTCAGAAAGAGAGACTGCGGACAGAGCTTTCCATCTTGTATGAGAGGGAAGAATTCAGAAAAATGAAGGATGCTTCAACATTGCTGCACATGCTTCTGGACAAGAATCTGCAAATTTGCTTTGCAGAAACAATGAAATTGCTTCGCATTGTTGTGACCACTCCGATGACGACAGTAGAATCTGAGTGATCGTTCTCCGCTCTCCAGAGAATAAAAACGTTCCTCAGAAACACGATGTCGGAGGAAAGACTTAACGCATTAGCAATGCTGTCCATAGAGAAGCGGATGATTAAAGAAATCCCAGACTTTAATCATAGGACAATTGAACTATTTGCTGCACAAAAAGAGCGTAGGGCACACTTCCATTATAAGCATTAAACCATTGGAAAAACCCTTCTTAGCCTTGAGTCTTATGGTCTGCTGGTTCAGGTTGTTCATAGTTTTGTTCCTGCCCTTTTAACTGTGTTTGTTCAGTTTAAAATTGATTGGTTGTTGGTTTACTGCACTTTAGTTTCTCTGAAGGGTTCTGTGTCTTACTGGGAGGGAGGGGGGGGGCTATATAAATAAAGTTATTTTTTGTTGTTATTCAGAGTGTGGTCTGTGTCTTATTTTGGGTTTATACATTATTTATTTTAAGCTTGATGTTGTTAACAAACATGTATATAGTGCCAGCAGTGTACCTGGCACCCTACAAAGTAATAAAATAGACATGGTCCCTGCCTCTAGGGCTTACAATCTGAGAGATAGGAGCTAGGGAAGAGACATAGGAAGGGGGACAGAGGAAGAGACAAGGGGTCTAACATTCATGAAGATGCGAGGTCTCAGGTGCACGTATGAGCATGATGTGCATGTAGACTGTTTTCTTCCATCCGATGTTAACCCTTGGAACTCCTTGCTGCTGGGTTATGCCATGCCAGTGGCTCACTGTCCCCCTGGCTCCGCCCACCGTCCCCCTGACTCCGCCCCTAGGCCCGCCGGCCTTACTAACCCAGTGCCCCTCCAACATCCAGACCCACCAGCCACCACTGAGTGCAGGGGCTACTCAATCCAACCAGCAGCACCATAGCTGAGCTATTGTTTTATGGCCAGAGACTGTTGAATCCAGTGGAATTCAACAGTCTCATTATAAGTGCTGGCATTGATCTGTCTGCCCCTTCCAACCAGGGGTTTGATGGGCTCACTGACAGCTATTTTTAGCTATTAGAGGGGGCCCTCAACTCCTTGGCTTCTCACCAGATCATAGTTGTATTTTCAGTCTATAGTCTGCTGCAGATTAATGTACATCTGGCAGACTTAAAGAGACTGACACATAGGTTGGAGAGGAGGAGGCTAGGGAACCATCTGTAGGCAAAATATCAGCTGCATAGAGAGTTTATGTAGGCATACAGAAAAGCTAGGACCAAGACCAAGTGATTGTACTCATCCGTGGCAGTACACATTGCAAGGAATAGACCAGAGCAACTGTTTCAGGTTGTACACAGCCTGGTGAATCTAGACTGCCTCAACGCATCTACAGTTTTGTTAGTGGAGCGCTAGGAGAAGTTCTCTGCAAAGAAAGTAGCAAAGATAGGTCAACTCCAAGCACGACTCCCTGGGCCTTTTGATGTGGTGAGCCCTGGGCTCACAAAGGACTGTATTTCACTGGCTGATTTCTACTTGGTTACTGATGAGGAGATCCAAGCACAGTTGGGATTGTTAAGACCCACTACCTGCAGCTCCAACCCATGCCCATCTTGGTTATTGAAGGCAAACCAACAGTAATACCTTTATTGGCAAGCATTGACAACATCTCCCTAATGGAAGGGAGGGTGCAGCTAGTTTTAAACATGCAGAGGTTCACCCTCTTCTCAAGAAATCATCCCTTGATGCAGGAGTGCTTGCCAATTAGTACCCGGTTTCTAAAAATGCATTTTTAGGGAAGGTAATTGAAGAAGGCATGGCAAGACAAATGCAGAAGCATTTGGATTCCAATAATTCCAACCTGGGTTCTGACCCTTCCTATGGGGCAAAAACTACACTTGTCAGGGTGATGAATAATACGTTGATTTTAGATTGAGGACAGCTGGCCATCTTGGTCATGCTGGATCTAACAGCAGCATGCAATATGATTGATTATGGGCTGCTGCTGCTGCTTCAGTGGTTGAGGGAGGGACAATGCTCATGTGATGGGAACTGCCAGTTAGTAGTTTAAGTCATATCTACAAATTCAGAATCAATTAGTGGCAATGAATGAATGAATGAATATATATTTATTAGCGTAGCCAATGGCCATAGCTATAACACAATGAACAAACAATAAACACAGACACTTAACATACATAAGTCCATCCCTAACTTCAAACAAAACATAAGATAGTACATAAATTCCACTATAACCGTGGAAATCGTCCACCTGGGGGAGGTCCTATAATATCCAATTTTAAAGGGCGCTCTGAATAGGATTTATCTCATCTCATGTCATCGTATTTGTTATTATTCCACATAGCCATAGGGCGATAGCTAAACAAGCCACCACATAAATACTATGAATATACTCTATATTTTAACTAAAATAAAATTAAAATTACCCCTAAAAGGGCAGAAACCTCTTAATCTGGGTTTGCCACATACAACCCTTTGGAATCACCCCATTGACCCTCGAACAAAGGACCTGCAAGCGGAATCAACCGCCATTAGCTCATCAAAAATTGAAGCCCCCCTGGAGGGGAAGCCCAACTTATTTTTAGCTAAACCATAGTTATCCAACCCTGGGCTTACCAGTATAGGACATAGGAGCTGAGGCACCTGACTCACAGGTGAAGACACATTAGGCAGTGAGTGGGCTGGAAAAACCTGGCCTACAGATAGATTTTCGAATTGGGTCCTTAGAGGGGCCTGAGGGATTGACACCGTGGACAGGGACTTAGCAGAATTACCCAAAAGGGGAGAAGCCCTAGGGAACGACTGAACCCGCTTAGGTGAAGCCAAGGTCACTGGCGTACTAGACCCACAGACCGGAGCTGGCACAGATGGAACAACAGGGGCTTGGATTGAAACCATATTTATACCTCTGCTAACATTTGGAACGTTCAGTCTAATACCCGACTTGGCCCTGGGGGATGGGAACAAGTCGGTTTTACCTTCCCGGGAAACTGAGATGGTAGACAAAACTTGCGGCATCAATGGGACGATTCCTTTCTTGACATAAATATTGGCCGGATAGACCCCCCCACCGACTAAAAAAATCAGCATTGGAAAGAAGTCTTTCGACTATAAAAGGTGAGTGGAAGTAAATAACTATCCGCACAATGCTGACCCTGGCTGGCAGATAATAAAATCGACTTATATAGGAGGGCAAAAAAAGAGACACCCAGAATCACAGAAATATGGTGAGCAATCGAAAATTTCGAATCCCAAGGGGGAAGTACTCCAGATGGCAAAGGGTGAAGTGTAAAAATTAAGCCATCATTTATAGGGGTAATCTCCCAATCCTCCTTAGCCCTCAAGGGTAACACCCTGGGATAGACTGAGCCACAAGAGGAAGATGTCTGGCATGTCTGATCCACACGCTGAGGACCCAAGACAGTCCTATTCCCTCTCAGTTCTTCCACACAGACCCAAATCCTTTTTCATCTGTTGTTGTATGGCCAAAAGTTTAGCATCCAACCCCTCAATTCGTGCCATAAAGGCCATGGGTACTTCTGTCTGCTGGGAACAAGCGCAGAGCTGGGTCTGCGTCTCCTGAGTCACAGGGGGAATAATACTCGAGTTCACAATAGAGCCCAAAAGGTCATTAGGGGAACCCCCCTCCCCATTTTCCCACTAAAGGGGAGTTCCATCTTCTCTAATTGGTAAAGGTAATAAGGGGAGGGATCCTCTAGAATACCAAGGGGATTAGCTCTTGACATACTTGGGGAACCAGAGGGTACCTCGAAAGATCCCCCCCTTTCCTACAATAGCTTTACTAAATGGTTTCGATACCCCCCGAGACTCCCTGTCCTGGTCTGGGGAGGAGGACAAGGACTCAGCAGAGACAGATGTTGCTTCTAAATCCCCCTGCCCAACTATCCGTGGGCTCAATAAGAAGTTATCCCCCTCCACAGCCTGACTAACTGGGCACTGAGATTCAATTTCTCCAATTTGAACTTGGGGAAGACACGTTTTATCATTTATAAAAGAATCCTGGGGGCCCACAGAAGTCTGGGACGCCCTTGCTTTGGCAGCCATGGCTATCCATCTCTCTCCTTGCTGCTTAAAGGCCAGGGCACGTGTCAGCAGCGAGGAATCAGGAGCAACCGGCCTGGGTAACAATACCAACCCGGGCCCATCGTCAAAAGTCCCAGTCTCCGCGGTCCCAGAGCCCTGCAATAATGGAGGGGATAGAGTACCCAAACCAGCAGCCAGAGAAACCCGTCCTGCCTCGGGATCTTCCAAGGAAGAACACACAGGTATAGGCAAAGAACTTTCCCGCTTAGGCCCAGAAGTGGCTAGGGCCAGGGCAAAACAATCAGGAAGCTGCAGCTGCTTGGCCCGGGACCTAGTTGCCATCCCCGCCTTCCTGCCTTTCCTAGGCATAATACTAGAAGGATTGCTTGAGAGGGAAAAAGAAAACAACCAAGACAAAAACAAAAACTTTTCCGTCCCACCCCCACCACAGGACTAAACCACCCTCCCACCAATCCTATAACAAGTCTTGCACCTGCGCTCAGCCTGCGCCTAAGGCCGCGCACACAAGGGCACGCCCTTGCGTGCACAGCCCTTGTGTGTGCACTGCCCTGGTGCACGCCTCCGGCACCGCCGGGTGGCGCGCTGGCTTTGAGATCTCCCCGCAGCGTGGCTCCTCCCCAGACACAGGTGCTGGCAATACCTGGTGGCAAATCAGGAGCGGGGGGGCTGGAAGGGCTCTGCTCTGCTGGAGGACGCGCTGGTTTTGAGATCTCCCGGCAGCGTGGCTCCTCCCCAGACACAGGTGCTGGCAATACCCAGTGGCAAATCAGGAGTGGTGGGGCTGGAAGGGCTCTGCTCTGCTGGAGGACACGCTGGCTTTGAGATCTCCCGGCAGCGTGGCTCCT
Organism: Sphenodon punctatus; assembly: GCA_003113815.1. Lineage (NCBI taxonomy): Eukaryota > Metazoa > Chordata > Lepidosauria > Sphenodontia > Sphenodontidae > Sphenodon > Sphenodon punctatus. The sequence continues at coordinate 46,795 of QEPC01014703.1, read as the reverse complement.
CCCCAGACACAGGTGCTGGCAATACCCGATGGCAAATCAGGAGCGGGGGGGCTGGAAGGGCTCTGCTCTGCTGGAGGACGCGCTGGTTTTGAGATCTCCCGGCAGCGTGGCTCCTCCCCAGACACAGGTGCTGGCAATACCCGATGGCAAATCAGGAGCGGGGGGGCTGGAAGGGCTCCGTTAGTGGCAATGGGATTATTATGTGTCATCCCCAACAGACCTGAAATGCAGTATTTGTCGACGCACCCCAAAAGAAGACGAGGACACCTCTTGTGGGTTTCAACGGCCGCACTCTTAATTAATTGTTAACCAAAAAGGAGAACGAGGCACCCCTCCCGCTTCCCTCTTTGAACTGGGGTACTACCTTTCCTAACTGGTTTCCCAACCACAGGAGGTTCCTGCCCCCACCAGGTGCTGCCCTGTCCGCCCAGCGCCCTTCTTCCCCATGTTCTCAGGTTAAGTCCGAGGGGAATCCTCCTGTGCCCTACCTTGCAAACTTCTTAACTTACACCCTACCCTGATCACTGGGTTTCCCCGGGCTGGAGCGGGTTGTTCGTACCTACCCCCCCATTTTGGGGGCGGGAGGTTTAACCAACAAGGGTGAGGACACTGTAACCTACTGTTTGGTACATAGTCCGCCCAGCGGGTTCAGCCGTTTGCCTCTCACCTTTGGGCTGACCATACAGTGGGCTGCACTGTGTGGCTATGCATGGCCTTTCCCATCTCTTAAGGAGATGTTCCTAATAATGCTATGCTATCTACTTAATCTTCTAACAATTGGCCTTAACTCAGCCCACCACCAAAGAGTGCGACAATTAAGCCTACCACCAGCAAATTTGCGCTCTTGCCCCCCAGTTGAATCAGCAAGGTCACTCTGGGAAAGGCGAAAAACTCCTCACCGCTATTTTGCCAATTGGGCTCAGGAAAATTCCTTTCTGGTCTTAATTGACATAGCGACCAGGATCAACTCAGAGTGGTGCCATTTAAGGGGGCGGGTGGGTGGGTGCACGTCCTTCCCTGCTCTGCGCTCAGCCACAAGTGAGAGTCCCAGCTCTCGCGAGAGTCCCGGGTGCCCGCCCATTGGTTGCTGGGAAACCGCTCAGTTCCCCCCCTCCCAGACTCCATACCTCTGGGGGCCTCCACCCGTCCTCACCTTCTTCCACAAGGGAGGAGCACCGCCAAACCCCCGCCACGGCGAACACAGAGGGGACTCGTCAACGCACACCAAAAGAAGACGAGAACACCTCTTGTGGGTTTAAACGGCCACACTCTTTATTAATTGTTAACCAAAAAGGGGAAGTTATACCCCTCCTGCTTCCTCCTTTGAACTGGGGTCCTACCTTTCCTAACTGTTCCTAACTGGTTTCCCAACCACAGGAGGTTCCCGCCCCCCACCAGGCACTGCCCTGTCCGCCTGGCGCCCTTCTTCCCCACGTTCTCAGGTTAAGCC
>QEPC01014703.1:20634-31233 GCA_003113815.1 Sphenodon punctatus | reverse complement strand
ATGCCTGCTAGAATTTTCCTTTCAATTTTTACTGTCTGCCCTCCCCGCAGACTCCTGCCTAACTGCAACCAAACCAAGCACGTGCACCTGGGACCTCGCATCCGCTTGAATGTTATTTATTCATTGTCTCTCCCTATGTCCCCTCTCCTTGTCTCCCCCCTACATGTCTATTAGATTGTAAGCAATAGGCAGGGACTGCGTCTATCTTACTGTTCTGTAAAGCGCCAGGAACACTGCTGGCGCTATACAAATACTACTACTACTACTACTACTACTACTAATAATAATAATAATAATAATAATAATTAATAACAACAACAATATAATATAATATAATATCATCAGATGCTTCTAAGAATGGCACTATGAACCATGAAAAGAGCCATTATGGAATAATTTTCTCATTACTATTCTTATTCATGTAGTCTTGTCATTCTCATCAGTTTGGCACAATGAGCCACAAAACTGGGCACCTTTCGCTATCAGCTGGAAATCCTGTCAGGATCTGAGCTGAGAGTCCAAGTGCAACATAGCGTCAAAATTCTGGATATCCATCCCTGGAGGCTTGTGGTTTATGAAATCAGGAGCAGCATGTAGTGCAGTAGCTGTACAAAGGCTGAGTGCCAAAAGATTCAGGCAATCTCAGTAATTGCAATAAGAGTGTATAGATCAACAGCCAGGTTGTCAACCCAAGACCAAGATGTAGAAGGAAGCAACAACAGGTTGCTTCCTTCTACGACAAGACGAGGTGATTGTAGTGGGTAAGGCAATGGATGTGGTGACTCCCGTCATTGATGGGATTCGCCCTCCACTGGCTCTCCAGATTCGCAGTCTGGGCATGCTCTGTGACCCACAGCTCCGCCTGGACCTCCAGGTGGGGACTGCAGTGAGGAGTGTGTTCCGTCAATTACATCTGGTGCGATGCCTTCAGCCGTATGTTTCAGATAGTGATCTGGTCACTATCATCCATGCTTTCATTACCTTGATACTGGACTATTGCAACGCTCTATGTGGGGTTACCCATGGTGACAGTTTGGAGACTGCAGCTAGTGCAGAATGCGGAAACCCATCTCCTTGTGGGGTTGGGTTGCCATGAGCACGTTACACCGGTGCTCCGGGCACTGCACTGGCTGCCAATAGTCTTCCGGGCCCAATTCAGGGAGTTGGTTTTGATCTATAAAGCCCTATACGACCTTGGCCTGACTTACCTGCGGGATCGCCTCACTCCCTATGCTCTGGAGTGACCCCTGCAGTTCGCCGGGAGCACCCTTCTCAAGGTCCCCCGTGTGACCACTATGGAGAGGGCATTCTCAGTGGCTGCACCTAGGCTGTGGAACTCCCTCCTGGTGGAGGCCCAGTTGACCCCAGACCTCCCATCTGCTGTATGTGCAAGACCTGGCTGTTCCACCTGGCTTTTGGTGAGAGAGATGGGGTGTAAGGTGGGGGGGGTGGGTTAAAGATGGGGGGAGAGTTTCTTTTTGGTTTTGTTTTCCTTCTCTTTTATTGTGTCGTGGATTTTATGTGTTTGTATGATGTAAGCTGCCCCAGGCTGCCTAGAGCAGGAGGGGTGGGGTAGAAAATGGTTTTAAATAAATAAAATAAAATAAAATTAAATTAAAAAATAAGCAGAAAATTGGGAGCTTGGTGTTGTGGTATCTGGTAGAATCAGACTTTTTCAACAGTGCTCCCCAAATTTTAGCCTATTTTGGCTGTGCCACCCTACAGCCTACAAGCCAGCCACTGCATTATCCCTACATCCCCTGCTAAGCTATGTGTACTCATGTACACCATACACAGATACAGCCACTTTATAAAAATCTTTGCTGAGAAAAGCATGTTCGCATAGTCTCTCTCTCTCTCTCTCTCTCTGACCATCCCAATGACAATCCCTAGGAATCTCAGTGAGAACACTTGCTCTCCACCACAAAGTTCCCTCCACCACCCTTCACCTGGAATCTATTGTGGCAAAACTCTTTGGCTTTGGATTTTCCATGGACAACCTCCAAACCTGTGGACTGCTCTAAACCTGGATTATGATCACTAAAGTGAATCTGCTGATTCAGTTCAGGTGTGCGCAGTGCACACCATGATTTATGTCAGGTTATCAGAACAGAACATTTTGATTTTTCCTACTATTTTAACCAATGAAAGAATCAAAATTACCCAAACTTAGCAGTGAATTATGGTTTAGCTGGCATGGTCAGGTTCCTAATATAAATCAAAGTTTACCACAACCCTCAAGCTTAACTTCTCTCTTTTCACTCTCTTAAGTTCATGACAGTTAAGCACAGTAAGCAGACTATGGCAAATATCCCACCACAGAAGTCAGAGGAGTTGAGGCAAGACACCACGTGTTTTAAATAAGATGCCATTTTATTCCTTTCCTTTATTGGAAGCAATGAAAACTTCTCTGTATTATTTATTAAAGTGCTAGATATTTTTAGAATACAAGATTGTCATAAAAACAAAGAGACTGTTGTTCTTTATTACCTGTGGTATGAATCTGAAAAAAAAATAATGTTTTATGCATGCTTCTTATGTTTGTTATGATTCTTGGCAGCAACACAACAAAGTCAGGATTTTTCTGGGACCAGGTCCTAAGCTACAGTATAATCCTCACACAATTTAAACCTCTCAACAGTGTATGCTGTTGTAGAATATGGGTGTGATGGTTATCTGTTTACCCGATATCCTTAGAACAGCTGGTCTAAAATTTTTAAAAATCCAATATTTTATTTTAACACATCATAATTTTGTGGTTTTAAAAACTATAAACATTCTACTTAACCCAAAATTGTAGTTTTAAAAACTTTTGGTTTCCATAACCCAAGGTCAGTGTCCAATACATATTGGTGATGGCTACTGAAAACACTTCAGAGTTTGGCAATTACTTGAGTGGCTGAAAGTTGAAAATTTTGGTTTTGTTAATAGATTTACTTTTTAATGCATTTTATTTACAAAATATAATTTTAGGTTACAAGGAAAAAGTCATAGGGAAAGTTGAATATTTTGGACAGAAATGGAAATTTATCGTGAAAGTGGTTTGGGTTTTGTTTTTGTTTTTCTGACAAGTTTGAGAGCTAGAGTACAATGTGGAGTCCACTGCTCTGAATGAATGTTCTGTTTAAATGATTTACAAGAGCCACCTAATGAAGGTGTTTATGTTTCCCTTCACATACTTCAATTTTCTTGATCTCACCTACGTTACCAGGCTGGGAGAAACTTACAAAAAGAAAACTCACAGTGGGGAAACTAAAGTAAAGTTTGGAGTTGAAAGCTTCATCAGATGCATCTCATGAATGACAGGGAGCAATGACAGGGAGCAACATGAATGACAGGGAGCAAAATCCAACCCTGGCATCCGTGATTGAAAACAACCTGAGACACGTCTGAGGACACTATCAACCCTGTGCCTGCATCCCAAGTGTCATGTTAGTTTTCCCGCCATGAGTTTTCTTCTCGTAAGTTTCCCCTGGTCCGGTAATGTGGGCAAGCAGCCTAAGAAACTGCAGTTTAGGAATATTGATTGTTCTGGAGTAGAAAGCTTTGGCAAACAAGAAAAAAGAAAGCATAAAGAATCTCTTTTTTAGCAAGGTATTGTGTTTCATGTTGTAAGTCTTATACACAAGACTGAGCAAAGACTCACATAGAAATAGTTCCTTCGATGGACTGAATATTTATGAACGCTAGATCAGAGATGCCTCACTAATGAAGAACCTAATGGCATGTTTGCAATCTCTGCTTACTATTGCAAATTTTATACTTTATATGGTTACGGTAATTGGTTACTTGTGCTCATCTTTTGCTGTTTCAAAGCAGTGTTAAACTATTAAAATGCATTTAAGCAAATCAGTCTAGTCATTAAAAAAACCATAGTCATTTGAGCGTTAAGGACAGACATCTGAAATGAGTCAAACATCCACATCTGAATACATTCCACTACTTTTCACTTTGATTAAATAAATGAAAACCCATGAATCATCACAAAAGTTCAGTCTTGCTCCACTTCCTAGAGAATATTTAATACCAGAGACTGTACTCAACTTTCATTTTAAAAAGATGCATTTGTTGCTGCAACATTCTTAATCTTTTAACATGCTTGTTTAATTACTTATGAATTTGTAAATGTTATTGATGCTTAATGAGAAAGCACCTAGGCATTCTGTTGTAGCATTCCTCTTAGCTACAGCTATGATACCAAGAAGAAATGCTAGATTGTGCTGCCTTATGTCTGCAAGTGAAAAATCAGCTGTGTAAAGTTTTAATATCAGAAAATAATTAGTATACACTCAGACTAGTTTTGAAAAGTTTTAGAATCGAATATCTGCCTAAAACTACTACAATTTGTTGGAGTCTGGACTCTGCTAAGGAACTTAGTAGTCCCCTCAGGCTCAGAACCATTCTGTTTAGTAAACAGGAGAAAGAGGGGTTGGAAAGAAGGCAAAATATCTTATGGAATGACTCAGGCTGTTTGCTCAGACTTCCAAAAATATCTCACTTTCAGTAGACCTACAGCAGAGAATACTCAGTGGGAAAGCAGAGAAATTGCCATCTGCATCTCCTATTGTGCTGTAGCTCCCATTGCTTCGTCTCTCACCAGATGAGCTGGAAGTTCTTTCTATCCATGGGACTGTCTGGCTTCTGTCAAAAACCTGCGCCTCCCCTCTCCCCTGCCCTGCAGCATGACTGTGATCAGGGGAATGGAGAGTGCACATTCGCTGAGTAGAGTTGTCAGTTCTCTAGATTTCTCCTGAAGATTCTCAATTTTGACCAAAATTTTCAGACTCTGGGGGAAGCTCCACTTTCTCTGGGACAACCAGGGCCCTTTTGGTAACCCAGGGAAATAAGGGCTTCAGGGGGCGGCCCCGTGAGAAAGGGGGGTGGGACATAGGGACTTTCCTTTCCCTTTTCCAGCATGGCTATGCCCCTCCTATGGAGTATCATGATGTTACAAAACTCCATAAGGGGCATTATGTCACAAAGCAGCATGACTGCCCCCTTACCTACCTACAAGTGTCCCAGCCCCTCTGTGTGAATGTTCAGAAGGAGATGGTAACCTCCTTATCCCTGCGTCCTACTGTCTCCAAAGGGAAATATGCACAGAGGGTATTTTTAGACGTTACGAGATCACAGTCAACCACAGTCAATTCCCTGTGGTGGTTGTGACCATGTAACGTCTGATGGGGGGAATGGATGTTCCCCCCCAGATGTTCACCACGGTCAATCACGGCGGGGAATCACATTCACCACGCGATCGGCTGAACCGGCGGGGCCAACAGTGATCGCGTGATGAAGGCGATTCCTCGCCACGATGAACTGAGCCGTCACGTCTGGACGGCAGCCACGGCCCGGAATCCTTGCAGGGATTCCGGTCCGTGGTCAATTTGGGCAGGCACTGCGGCCGCATTGGCCGCGGCGCCCACCCGTCTCCCCGGAGGGCGGACGGCAGGGGAGCGTGGGGGGGTGGGGCCGTGCAGCCGCACGTTGCGCCACGTGGCCCCGCCCCCTCCCCAATTCCCCACCAGGAGCCCCAGCATATCTGTTAGGCCGTGACGTGGTGGCCCCGGCGGGGGATCAACAGATTGGTTCCGTGACGGGGTCACTTGACCCCATCACGTCTGAAAATACCCAAAGTAACAGTAAGATGATGTTTTATAAATTTAACTAGTAGCTTACTACTTAAGTTACAAGAGCCAGCAGGAAGAAGGCAGAGGAAGGTGAAGCTGGGAAAAGTGAGAGAATGCAGGAGTTGCCAGTGTTTTGTTAGCAGTTGGTTAAGTAGAATGAAAAGAGGAGAAGGCAGGGACAGAGGAAGAGAGAATGGGAGCAGTGGGGGATAGAACTAGAGGATGAGGTGAAGCGATATTTGAAAAAGTAACAAATAAGCAAATAGAGAATATTCAGAGGAAAAGAAACCTGGTATGTTCAATATAGTCAAAACTAAAATGCTGATATGGAGCCTCCTGTATACACTGCAGCTGCCCAATCAAAGGCTGTTTCAAATGACATGCTACCCCGCATGGCTACTCAAGAACTACAGAGCCAACTGCTTGTCCGAAGGTGGAGCAGCCAGATACAAGCTCCCATGAGCCATGGAGCACCCACTCATGGCCCTGCACAGAGCAATGCTGGGAAATCCGGTGTGCTCCATGTGGGAGGCCAGCCAAATGTATGGTGGTCACTTCTGTGGCCAGGTAGCCAAGCTGGGAGCAGCCCGTTTGAGTTTCTCCCTATACATTCCAGCTGCGTGAGTTCATTGCCACTTGGCAGCCATGAACCCGCCCCCTCTCCCCATTGCCCTGTTCATTTATAAAAACACCCAAAATTTAAAATGTGTGAGAGAGTCTGGAGCTGTGCTGCCTTGTTCTATTTGTAGTTGATTTTTATGAACAGAAGTTAGTAAAAGGCTGCCTACAGCAACAGCAAGGCATTTCCTGCCTTTTATGTTATGTAAACAGTTATTTGAGCTTTCCTGTGCCTGCTGCTATCTACAAACTATCTCTCTTCCATATTCTTTTCTTACACATCTCCCCACATACAGTTCCCTTTCTTAACAGGACCTATGAATACCTCATCATCATTAGCTATGGGGGTACTGTAGTATGTGAATAGGGGGTGATGTGTATGGTATATTGTAGCTTTGTCTTATAATGGATCCGATTAATGAACTTGTTGATTATTAGGATTTTTGTATTATTGTTTGGGGACTGTTGTAAATGAACCCGCCCTCCTGGTGAGAGCAGGAGGGGATGGGGGTGGTGAGGACCCTCCCCTGGTGGCAGCGGGTGGGGTGGGGTGTAGGAAATGGTGGATTAGATGGTTTAAATTAGACTGTTAAAATGGATTATATTAATTAGACTGTGGGGGTGGGGTGATTGTATTGATTGTTTATTGATTGTTTGGTTTATTGACTTTGTTTATTGCTGTGTAAGCCGCCTCGAACCGCATTTGCAGGAGAGAGCGGGGTATAAATTAAAGTTGAATTGAATTGAATTTATGTTTCTTTAGCGGGTTTTTTTTTAAATAATGTCAAAATATTGCATACCTTCCAACTTTTCCAATCAGTAAACACAGTCTCATTTGGGGTGCTGAATCCTGGTGTCAAAGTACAGATCTGAGAAAAGAGAGACAGATATTCACACTTCAGGCACCCTTTCCCGATTGCTGCTCAGGAAAAACACTTAAGCAAAAGGACGTTCTAAAACAAATTACATGGAATGCCAATTGGAAATAATGGGAATGGATGAATGATAACAGGCTTTAGTGGGCTGTAAAGAAACGCAAAGGAGCTGCACCTCAACTAAAGTGACACACAGATGTAATGGGGCCACAAAGTAGCTGTATTGTGCCAGGTACATTAATAAATTATAATGATAAATAGAAAAAGCAAATATAAACCACAATAAGAACTGTATGGGTGTTAAAAAAAACAAGATATTACCACCATTAGCCCCGAATTCATCTACTAGTCTACCCACATTTTTCTCCATTAGCTCCAAATTCACCTACTCTGTGGTTGCCAGATGTTCACCCCAGTGCCATTCCACACAGCGTCAACTCAGGAAATGTGAAGCCCGCCATGAGGGGAAATTTGGGCAAAAACAGGGCAATGGGTGCCAATGGAGCCACTGCCCATTTTTTGGGGGCACACACAATCTCCACACCATAGAGTTGCAGGCACAGCCTAGAGCATCACTAGTGTGACTGCAACTTGGTGGAGAAGGGGCAGGGGAGGGGGCAGCATGCAGGCAGACCGTGACAGGGAGAAATGCCTGCCCATTGATTGCAAGACCTGCAAGAGGTGGCTGCATGAGAGTTGCACAGATCTACTATGTGCTCCAGCAGGCTCCCAACCCGTGCATTAACATCCTATGAAATGACAAGGAGGGGATAAGGGGGACAGAGTGAAATGACAAGTGACCAGGTTAACTGCAAGATACTGTGTAGGATGAAAATGAAAGGATGATGGGAGTTGGTGAATGATACAGGGAGTCAAAGGGGATGGGTTAAATGAGAACAGATGAAGTGGAAGTGACAGGAGGTGGGGTCCATGGGAATGGGAGAAATGACAAGAGGACAGTGGGGAGCTGGAAAAAGTACAAACAGGGAGCATGTGGGAATGGGCTAAATGAGAAGAGATGAGATACAAAGAAGGGGTAGGTAGAAAAACAAAGAGAGGACAATATGGAGCTGATGGAATGACAAGCAGGAGCACTACAGTGAGCTGGTAGATGGACTGACAACAAGGCAAACACAGGAATGGATGAATGGCAAAGGTCTGGTGGAATGACAGCGAGATGGTGGTGGGGAGTGAAATGGCAGAAAGAGGGTGTTGAGCAGAGAGCGGAGTGACAAAGATATAGGTGGGGTTATAAAGATATGACAGTGGATAGTCTGTGGAATGACAGGGACCGGATGGATTGCTAATGGAGTGGGTGATAGAGAATGGCTGGAATGAAGTGGGGCTGGGTGAAATAACAATGCAGAGGTATACAGAAAGATAGGGAATGATGAGGGATTGAGTGGAAGACAAAGCAAGTTGTGGGAGGATGGGTGAAAAATATAGGGTTTTGTATGAAATAACAAGCAGGAGGGCTAGAGAGAGTGGATGTGTTAGATCTATGGTGGGTGCTAACCCTTCTTCCGCTTGTGTTGGGAAACTGTACTAAATCTGTGGGGGTACTGGGTTACTGGTAATATAGACACAGGCTTCAATCTTCCCACACTAGGTCTTAGTTTTAGCCCACACATCTGAAAACTCCTGTACCCACGGATCTCTTTCTGGGTCTGTGGGTGTATCCTCTAGGGGCTTCAACGCAGCTGTTATTAAATAAGAAGTTACTACCCTACTTTCTCCTGACAGGATCTGCCACAGAATCTTACTTGCCAGGTCTACCACGAATCCTTGGTTGCTACATGCTGCAGCTCCTACAATGGCCACGTCCTCCATTTGAACCCCTATCCAAGCATCCCCTTTTAGGGGGGTGGCCCATCTCCATATGACCCAGTCCAGAACCTCAAACTGATGTCCTTCCTTTGTGTCCCCAGCATAAGATTCCAGGGTCACACTGGGCCCTAACCACATTTTATTATTTGGTTTAATTTGTAACAGATTTACACTAGCTCCAGTATCCACTAGAGCCTCCAAGGGGCCAATTATTTCTTTCCTCATCCAGATGTATACGCAGGGTCTACATACTGGGTTGAAATGTAGTTAGTGGATTCAGTATTTGCCACTGATTGGCCCCTGGCAGTCCCCTACCATTGGAGGGGACCTATTGGGTAGGGTCTGGTGGTGGGGCTGTGGCCTGGGTCACTGATGCTACTGCCAGTCCCTGTACTTGCTGTGCCTTTTGTGCTTCTAACTCCTGTACTCTCTTCAAAAGGGAGACGGTGCTTTGTCCATTCCACTTTTTTGGATCCTCTCCCATGCTAATCAAGAATTTCCAGAGAGAGTTTCTCATATCCCTCTCCGGGTCAGTTTGTTGGTAAGGTGGGGGAGTCCTGAATTCCCTGCCTCGTCTCATCATGGCCTGGGGTCTACCATTGTCTACATTCCATTGGGCATTGGATCTTCCTCAGATCCAATCCCTGCATTAGTATATGTGACTTTCTGATCAAGGGTGGGGTCACCCACTATCCCAGCTATGGTGCCAACTATCCTACACAATTTTGCTGCCTCAAAGAGAGTACTTGCCGGAAGGTTAATGCAGCATTAAGATGAGGGCCAAATGGGCACATAGTATTTCTAATTTCTGGTTGTAGTCCTTCCAAAAAGGTGGTTATAAAGGGGGCATCATTCCAATTTACCTCCTCCAATCTGTTAACACATGGGGATGGGCCTCCACCAATTGGTGTTGGACCCCCTTACGGAAGGGTCACCCCAGTTAGACTTGCCAACACCTGATGTCTCTGGGTATAATCTTTAACTGACTCCCCGGATTTCTGTTTATTAAGTACATATGCCTGAGTGTAGGCCCTTTGGCCTGTAACTAAAACAGTGTGATCAGGGGGCTACCTCCCGACTGGGGGGGCTTCTTTCATAAATACCTCCTGTATGTCTCCCTGCAGGATGAGTTGTCCTAACCTCATCCCATTCATCCTCCTGCAGGTTCTCAACCTCTATCATAGGGTGATTTCAGACGTGACGAGATCACGCTGAACCACAGTGAACCACGGTGAACCCCGCGGCGGGGCCAAGGCGCCCTGAACGTCTGTTCGGCGGGCGCCAGATGTTCACCACGCTGAATACCCGCGCGGGGTCAATTTCAACCACGCTTCCCGGGCTACCCGAACCAATTCCAGTGGACGCATGGTCAACGTTATCCCCACCCGTGATCAACGAAAAGTAACGTCTGGATGCCAGCCGCCGCCCGGAATCAAAGGAAATCATCCCCAGGCGTGGGCAATGAGAGCAACGTCGCTGCCAGGCAACCGGCATCAACACACTCACCGGAGGGAGATTTAAAGGGGAAAAAGCGGCTGGTGAACGTGGCGGGATGGAGCGAGGAGGGAGGAGGAGGAAGAGAGTGGTGGCAGGGGAGAGAGCGAGGGACGAGGAGGAGGGGGAGGCGAGGGAGGCAGGGGCACCGGCGGTGG
>QEPC01014700.1:53105-65715 GCA_003113815.1 Sphenodon punctatus | reverse complement strand
GGGCTAGCTCCAATCGTATAGCAGCACCATGAGTACCTCTAGGGGCCCCTACTAATGTTAGAAGAAACTTGAATTGAACCGCCTCAAGATTAACATATATCAATGGGGCCCATAATTCTGTGTCAAATAGAAATTGAGAACCAACCTTGCAGTTAAAGACATCTAAAGTAAATTTAATTTCTGTTCTCCCATGGCTGGCAAAATATTTATAAATAGCAAAGGCTGGTCTCTTCACCGCAGCTACATCTCTTTTATGATGTTCAATCCATAAGCACGAATGATGGAAATACAACCCAAGATATTTAAATAGTTTCACCTGCTCAATCTGTTTGCCATCCAGGACCCATTTAAATAGTCCTCTGGACCTGGCTTTTGTAAAGACAACTATTTTGGAGTTACTATAATTAATCTTGAGGTAATTCATATCACAATATGTTGAAAATGCCTAAAGTTGTCTTTTTAAGCAAATCCGAGTCTGGGACAGTAAGACCAGATCGTCTACATAAAGCAAAGAGCCAACAAAATGTGAGGACAATTTAGGGGGAAAGAACTGTGATTGCGCCATTAAAGGAACCACATCATTAATGAATAAGTTAAAAAGCACCGGGGCCAGGACACAGCCCTGCCTCACCCCCACTAAAGCACTAATCTCCTCAGTAATATCCCCCATAGAGTTCGATTTAACTACCAACTTTGAGTTGGCATATAAATTCCGAATGAGGAATAAAAGTCTCTTGTCCATTGATGTCTTGTCAAGTTTGGCCCAAAGAAGCTCCCTATTAACGGAATCAAATGCAGATTTAAGGTCCAGAAATGCTGCGAGTAGGTGCCCGTTGGATGCCATATATTTCCCTATTAGATGAGTCAAAATCAGGTCGTGCTCAGCAATTGACCTACCCCTCTGAAAACCTGCTTGTCCTGGGTGAATGATGTTATTCTCTTCAATCCAGGCTATAAGCTTACCCAATAGGAATTTGGCGTAAATCTTGCTGATAGAACTCAGGAGGCTGATTGGACTATAATTGGCCGCGTCCGCATGAGATCCCTTCTTATAGATTGGTACAACCACCAAAAGCCTCCAATTGGCTGGAATAATGCTAGAGTTATTGATGGAGGTGAAAAGAGCTGAGAGTAGAGGGGCCCACCATGTACTATACGCCTTGATGAAGTCAATGGAGATTAAGTCCCAACCCGGGGCTTTATTACTCTTAAAGGAGCTAACTAGGGAAATCACCTCAGAGACTGAGACTGGAAACCAGTCAGACAGCAGCTCTGGAATACTTCTTTCCTTATCAGATGCAACAACAAAGGTTAGGTCCGCATAGAGATCCCTGTAATGTTCTGTCCATAAATGCAATGGAATATTAGAAAGACCCCTGGGGGAGGGACCCCTAATGCTAACTGAACTAGGCTCCAAAATATTCTTGAATCCTTGGCCTTAGCTGTCTCAAGGAGCAGGGACCACCGATGGTCAGTACAGCTGCACTTTTTCCTCCTAATAAGTTCTTTGTATTCTGCTTTTGCTTGATAATAAGCATCAGGTAACAAAGATGAGTAGCTCTGGCAATAATCAGAGTAAACAGCCTGTACCTTTTCCTTCGCCCTCCTGCATTCACCATCGAACCATGCCTGGTTCTGGAGATTGCTGAAACTGAAACGGTTAGTGGATGGAGCCAATGCATAAAAAAAAAAAAAAGCCTGAACTGCTGGCACAAAAGTTCAAAGGCCTCAACCACCCTGGGTTCAGAAATGGAGTCAGTGATCGACCCTCTAAAATTGGAAATGTCATTTTTACCTAGCCGGTCCTCTAGGGAACTTGCTGGAACCTTGCCCCACCTAACCAGGCAATGTCTCATAGAGCAATTACCAGGGGGACTAAGAAAGCGTGAGGGATCTGGGATGGGAATCAATCCCTGGAATTGAAGAGACAAGATTAGGGGGAGATGGTCACTACACTGCGTGCTACCCACCGAAAAATCTCTCAGAAGTTCCAGGGCATTGGGAGAGACCAAGATGTAATCCACACTGGAACAGGTAGAGGGACCCCCGTAGCATCCGAGACGCCCTGACAAGACCCGAGGACCCCCATCAGGACAAGCACACCGATACTGAGGGGCTGATTTATTTTTGCTGCTACAGCTGGGCAGTGCATGGCTGGGCTCTGCGCACAGCATTCTGGGCACAGCTCTACTTCCGGGACAGTTTAAAGGCAGTAGCCGCCCACGACGGCGCTAGGGGCAGCGTGCCTAAGGGCTGCATGCACGAGGGCGCGTCCTTGTGCACGCGTCCTTAGATGCTGGTCGGGCACTGGGCTGCCCCGAGTGTCTATGCCTTTATGCAACTGGTTTTGAAGGACTCTGGTTCCAGGGGCTAAGGCTTATGCCACCAAACCCTGAGAAGGGGTGTGATTGCTTAATCATCCAGAGGACAAGGTCTTCACCGTCATCTCCCAAGAAGGGAGGGACTGTTCAATTACTTAGGAGCTATGGTCCCTGCTGACTAATCCTGAGCAGGGATTGGACCATTTAATCAACCAGGCGCCAAGGTTTCCGCAGCCAAACCCCGAGAAGGGGTAGGACGTAGCCACTTGGTGGGCATTTTTTATCTTCTCTGGATTTGACCCAGACTTTTTGCTAGGCTTGTTGTCTTCTGACCTGATCTTTATTCTGGGTGGGGTGTATGAAACGCACTGCTTGGTGTCTTAATTATTATCTTTATATATATTGTACCTTATTTAATAGTTAAAATTACCAGGAAAAGGAGACATCAAGTTTTTGTTGCCCCCAATGAACAGTCCCAGTCTAAGCAACAAAAATTAGATAAATATATCATTCCCCCAATGAACAGTCCCAGTCTAAGCAGCAAAATTAGATAAATACATAATTCCCAAAACGGGTGGGGAAGGCAGGGGAGAGACTGGCAACCTAACAGACCCCGAGTCCCCTTTATTGGTCAAATTATTTTGGGGGGCCGAGGGCCCTGATAGTCAACAACTGCCCTCTATTCTGCCTCCTTCTAGCCCATTAGAGTCATTCCATCCACTTTATTTTCAAAGAGGTGAATTTTTATCTGCTGAAAGCTCTTTACTTTCCCCCAAATCTAAGGGGACGGCATACAAACTTTTAGGCAATCAGTGTTTCCTTATAGGGGATCTGATCAAAAAGCTATCAGCACAATTAGAGGAAATTATTCTATTATTGCAATTCCAAAAGGCCCAAACGAAGAATGTCACAGATTCAAAGCTGGTAAACTGGGTGAAGAAGCTCAGAAAATATTTAACTCCTCGCGAGCACTCTCACAGGAGGTGCTTAATCCTTCCCCCAGTGTCAGAGGTAATTCCCCCATGAGTGAAGAGAGCTGTCTTAGTAAGCCAACCCCCCACCTGCAGCTTGTAGAAGAGGTGGTGGCATTAAAAATACATCCTTTGCCCAATGGAGTTTTCCCCCAACGGGCATCAAATACGGCCATTTCGCACGATCGTTCTTTTATTTTATCTTGCCATGTTCCATCTTGGCATATGTGGAGGAATTTTTATATTAAGACCTTATGAACATAAGAACCAGAGTAAGAGAGCACAAGATGGAAGACAGATGGATGCTGGGTAGGGAGAAAGAAGCAACTTTTTTTTAAATGAACTTTGCCTGCTTAACAAAAGCTAATTACCTTGGCAATTCAGGCTGAGAACAGTTTCACACTGTTCCTTCTACAAGTAGATAAGAGATAGATAACCTTGCAGCTGCATAGACTAATTGAATTGTTTAGACTTTCTAGGTCAGCCATATTGTTTTGAGAACATACTTCCTGATTATGTAAACAATTACTGTGGCCTTTCACTTTGTATGACGTTATTCTTGATTGACACTTTGTATCTATCTGTTTGAACTGGTATCTATAAAATACCTATGTAATTGGCAATCCGGCAGACCGGTTTTGAATCCTTGCATGGGTTCATTTACTGCTCTCTCTCTTTGCGCTTTGAGATTAATAAACAGAACTCTGTCAGATTTTCACCAGCAGCTTGTGAGTATGAGATTTTCTTCTACACATATTAAGTATTTTCAGGTCTTGTCCGCGCCTAGGCATATGCAATGGGTAATTGTATATTTTCGTGCCCCTCAACAGGCTGCTAGGATACTGGGCCAAGTTGATCTCTTCCTTTCATGGGGAATTAATGTGGGGGAGGTTTATAAAGATACAGTAAGCATCCCCCTTATCCCTAGTGATGTAAAATTCACAGGGAACCTCAACCCCAGGGTTCCTCCCAGTTATCTGCCTTACAGAAATAGATGGTAGAGGTTGTCCAGGATACCCACATTAATGTGTCATCACGTGTAAAGAGTAAGAGGAGATCTGCAACATCAATTAATACAAGGCTGCTACAACTTTCCATGGATGTTGACCCACAATATAAGGGTGGGTCTGGCCCAGGTGGCTTAGGTGGTCCCGTAAATCTGGCTACAACTTCTTCACTTAATCTCCTTCATTATGACATTATGTCCAACCATTCTAAGGTGACCCTGACCCCATTAAGGGAAGGATCTTTGCTTCCCAATCTTCCACTTGGATTGGAGGGTGATTCTATTTCTTTGTCGAGGACTGCCCCCCAGGGCATTGGTGCTAGTCCGGGGAATGGTTCTCCTGTGAATACTGTCCATATTATGCATGTTTCTAACCAGGTGTGAGGATTGCAGTGTCACGGTTTGGATCTACTTGGTGTATGCTCGTGGAATGTGGCAGGCTGGATGTCCCAAATTAATAATATAGATTTTATCAATTTTATTGTAAAGTTCCAGCTAGTACTGCTGCAAGAAACATGGGCTAAATACCCCCTCAAGCTTCCACTGGAATTGGGGAATTATAAAGTCTATTCATCGCCAGCATCCACCTCTACCTCTAGAGGTCTCCCCAGTGGGGGATTGGCTTGTCTGACAGATGTTGATTTGGACGTTATGGTCCACTCAGTTCTATTTTATCCCCTTTTGCTATGGGTTTGGTGCTTAAAAGTAGTGATTTTTCATTTTTATTTTTGAACATTTATGTTCCCCCGTATAATTCCAGCCATTATGATTCTTTGATATGGTTTAAAGTTGACTCTTTGGTGGGGGATTTAATGGGCAAATTTCCAAATAGCTCACTAATTATGCTAGGTGATTATAATGCCAAGATGGGCAAGAATGATGAGGCCTGGTCCGTATATTGTGAATTTTTTGAACTGCCTCCTCGGGTTAAGAAAGAGCTACTTAACCCCAGCTTCTTCCTACCCTTTGGAACAGAAGCAGAGAGAAGTAGTTATTCCAGAGAATTCCTTCAGAGTAAAAACTCTGAAGAACAAGCCCTTCAAGACACTCACATTAGAACTCTTCAGCTCCATAATGATCCTTATTTTTTTAAATGTTCATCTGCTACTGCCAGCCCAATTGTTTCTTCTCACTGAACGGGTAGTGGCACAGCAGCTCCAGGGTCACCTGGATGGCATCAGTTATCTAGACCCCTTTCAATCGGGGTTTTGCCCAGGTTATGGCACCAAGACTGCGCTGGTAGCCTTGGTGGACGACCTCCGCTGAGAGATGTATTCAGGGTATTCACCACTACTTTTCCTGTTATATCTCTCAGCTGCTTTTGATACAGTGGACCACAGGTTATTGTTGAGATGACTGCAGTCCCTTGGGGGGGGGGGGNGGGCTGAAACATCTAGCCCCCAGGACCTTTCTTGCGGCATACCTCAAGGTTCTATTTTGTCTCCATTATTGTTTAACATCTATATGCAAACCCTGGGGGAGGTCGTGAGATGGTTTGGTGTGTGTTGCCACCGATATGCTGATGACACCCAGCTATACCTCTTGTTTTCAACTGACCCAGACCCTGCAGTCTCAGTGCTTTCCCAGTACCTGGAGGCAGTGGCTGACTGGATGCGGCACAGCAGACTGAGGCTGAATCCCGATAAGACGGAGGTGATGTTGGTGGGTGGAGTGGCTGGGGTGATGGCTCCCCTTGTCGAGGGGGTCCACTTCCCGCTGGCTCCCCAGGTCCAGAACTTGGGAGTCCTATTGGACCCCAGCCTTTGGCTGGATTGCCAGGTGGAGGCAGTGGCAAAGGGAGCCTTTCGCTAGTAACATCTTGTGTGGAGGCTCCGACCATATGTTTTGGATTCCAACCTGGCCACCCTCACCCATACGTTCATCACCTCCAAGTTGGATTACTGCAACACACTCTACGTCGGGGCTGCCCCTGTTGATGGTTCAGAAGCTGCAAGTGGTGCAGAACACAGCGGCCTGTCTTTTGATAGGGACAGGCTAAAGGAAGCACATAACACCAGTGCTCCGAGTTCTGCACAGGTTGCCTATAGTGTTCCGAGCCCGATTCAAAGTGCTGGTTTTAACCCTTAAAGCCCTACATGGCTTGGGCCCCTCCTTTCTGAGAGACTGCCTCACTCCTCAGGTTCTGGGGCGATCCTTACAGTCCGCCGGGGGCACCTTCTTGGAGGTCCCCCGGGTTAGCCGGGGGCCCACAATGGATAGGGCGTTCTCGGTGGCTGCACCGCATCTGTGGAACTCCCTCCCAGAGGAAGCTCAACTGGCCCCGGGTCTGATGGCCTTTGAGGGGGGGGTGTTAGTTTTTCACTGTTCTTAGCTTATTTAACTGGTTTTAGTTTCCCTTCTTGTCTATATTTTTAATTGTATTTATTGTTTGAAAATGTGCAAGTTGTGAGCCGCCCTGAGCTGTCTGTTGACAGGAGGGGGTGGGATATAAATTTTAATATAAATAAATATTCAACCCTCGGATTCCAGGATTAGAATAAATTACGCAAATGTACTTACATAAGAACATAAGTTTTGCCATACTGGGTAAAACCAATGGTCCTTTCAGCTCATCATTTGGACACCAACAGTGGCCACCTTCAGTTGCTTCAGAGAAGTACACAACAGGTCAAAATGGGGTGATTCAATTCCTGCTATATATTCCCAGCCTCTGACTGTCAACGTCTCATTTTGTGACCAGTTTGACTAATAGGTTGATTATGAACCTATCCTCTAAGAATTTATCTACTCTTTTTTTAAAAAATCACTTCTGCTATTTGCTTTCACAACATCTTCAGGCAACATGTTTCACAGGTTAATTCTATGGTACATGCAAAAAATATTTCCTTTTATTTTCTTAAATCTGCTTGCAAGTTAATTTCATAGTTCTGGTATTTGAGAAAGGAGTAAATAACAGCTCTCTATTTACTTGCTCTGCACCACTCATGATTCTGTGAACTTCCATAATAATCATCCCTCAATCATCTCTTCTCCAAACTGAAGAGCCCTAGCCCATTGGGCTTCTCCTTTTATGGATGCTGTTCCATGCTCTTTGGTCATCTTAAAAGGCATAATTGTTTCTAACTTCAGAATCTGGATCACTGTCACAGAATTTAAGTCTTTTGGTGAAAAGCTCACGAAGCACTGTTGGTGAGTACACTCTCCATTGGCCCTTCTCACCACCTTTCATCAATCCTACATACTTAAAAAGATAAATATTTGACAGGGCTCCCTTCAGAAATAAAAGTTTGCTAAAGGGTTTCCCAAGTATCTTTAGACTCTCCTGTCCCAGAGGCTAAGCCTGTCACTTGAATCACATTCTTACTCAATTGATTTAGCAATTGGCCATTTTTACCAGGACAGTCATTGCAATAAGCTGTTTAAAATGAATGATAAAAACACAAATTGAAAAGTATTCAAAATATATGACTACATATCTCAAAACCAAGACAGAGTTAATAAACCTTTTCCATAATTTCCTTTCTCTTGTGGAACATTAAAAAGGCATAAGTAACAACTGCCCAAATCACTTAGGTATGTTGAGTTGCTAATAAAATTTCCTTGAATTTGAGGTACAAACTCCAAAATTCATTGTGGAGATGATGGAGCTTAGATGGCAACTTTTAGCTAGTACCTGCTCTCATACTGAAGAGGTCAAAGATATTTTCTCTGTTTCTCAAACATAGTGTCTCTGTTTCTCAAATATAGTTTACTCGTATCAGTTATATTGTCTCTACTCCAAGTAAAGACAGTGTGTACAGGTATAAGGCAGATCCATTTGGTTTGATAGTGAGTGCAAACAAAATAAATCGATACTGTCCAAACTTAGAAGGAATTGTGCTTTGACTGGAAAGCTAGAGATCTATCAAGCTTTTTTTGAGGCAAGGCGAGATTATAAAAAGCTATTATGTCATAAGAAAATGCTTAATTGGACAAGCTCTGGGCAGAGATAGAGATAGCAGCACTAACTAGGAATGCTAGGAGATTTTGGAAACTGGTCTCATGTAAAGTGTCAGCTCCAATACCCAAGCCATGTTCTAAAGTTGAGGAGAAAGACTGGATTACATTTTTTAAAGAGCTGTATAATAGGCATGGTAGGCAGGAGGAGCCAATGTATTTAACTATATGGAAGAAGAAATGTCCGTGGGTTTTTTGTGGGATGTTATGGAAAAAGATATAATAAAATTAATTCAACCATTTAATTCTGGTAAAGCTCCTGGTATAGATCTGGTGCCCATAGAAGTATTTCAGTTGTGCCTGCATTGGTGGGTGCCTATACTAGTTAGGCTATTTACCTCTATTAGTTTGAATAAATGGATTCTGCCAGATTGGTCTTTAAGCATAATTGCTCCTATATTTAAAAAAGGAGATGTAGCAAACCCGAGCTGCTACAAGTCAATAAGCTTGTTGCCGACAATTAATAAAAATATATGCAAAACTCTTGCTTAAATATTTGGCTGATTTTCAACATCATAAGGCCACAAGAGATAATGCTTTTATCCTGGCACACTTGATCAACAAATACATTACTAAAAGGAGAGCAAAACTATTCACTGCCTTTATAGACCTCGAGAAGGCATCTGATTTGGTGAACCGCAGGAAACTGTGGGTAAAACTCAGGAAGCTAGATATTAATGCACAGTTGCTAGAGATGATTATCCTAGTATATGAGAATATGATTGCAAGAGTGAAATACGCTCCAGAAGGGACATTATCTCCCTCATTTCCTATGACCTCTGGTGTAAGGCAAGGCTGTGCCCTTTGCACCGTTGCTTTTTAATTTATATATTAATGATGTAGTGCATAAAATGGCCGAAGTAGCACATTTTCTGCCTAAAGTGAAAGATAGTCCACTATCTATCCTCTTGTATGCAGATGATAGTGTCTTGCTCTCCCAGACTAAGAAAGGATTACAAGGACNCCCAGAGGAAGCTCAACTGGCCCCGGGTCTGATGGCCTTTGAGGGGGGGGGGTGTTAGTTTTTCACTGTTCTTAGCTTATTTAACTGGTTTTAGTTTCCCTTCTTGTCTATATTTTTAATTGTATTTATTGTTTGAAAATGTGCAAGTTGTGAGCCGCCCCGAGCTGTCTGTTGACAGGAGGGGGTGGGATATAAATTTTAATATAAATAAATATTCAACCCTCGGATTCCAGGATTAGAATAAATTACGCAAATGTACTTACATAAGAACATAAGTTTTGCCATACTGGGTAAAACCAATGGTCCTTTCAGCTCATCATTTGGACACCAACAGTGGCCACCTTCAGTTGCTTCAGAGAAGTACACAACAGGTCAAAATGGGGTGATTCAATTCCTGCTATATATTCCCAGCCTCTGACTGTCAACGTCTCATTTTGTGACCAGTTTGACTAATAGGTTGATTATGAACCTATCCTCTAAGAATTTATCCACTCTTTTTTTAAAAAATCACTTCTGCTATTGGCTTTCACAACATCTTCAGGCAACATGTTTCACAGGTTAATTCTATGGTACATGCAAAAAATATTTCCTTTTATTTTCTTAAATCTGCTTGCAAGTTAATTTCATAGTTCTGGTATTTGAGAAAGGAGTAAATAACAGCTCTCTATTTACTTGCTCTGCACCACTCATGATTCTGTGAACTTCCATAATAATCATCCCTCAATCATCTCTTCTCCAAACTGAAGAGCCCTAGCCCATTGGGCTTCTCCTTTTATGGATGCTGTTCCATGCTCTTTGGTCATCTTAAAAGGCATAATTGTTTCTAACTTCAGAATCTGGATCACTGTCACAGAATTTAAGTCTTTTGGTGCAAAGCTCACGAAGCACTGTTGGTGAGTACACTCTCCATTGGCCCTTCTCACCACCTTTCATCAATCCTACATACTTAAAAAGATAAATATTTGACAGGGCTCCCTTCAGAAATAAAAGTTTGCTAAAGGGTTTCCCAAGTATCTTTAGACTCTCCTGTCCCAGAGGCTAAGCCTGTCACTTGAATCACATTCTTACTCAATTGATTTAGCAATTGGCCATTTTTACCAGGACAGTCATTGCAATAAGCTGTTTAAAATGAATGATAAAAACACAAATTGAAAAGTATTCAAAATATATGACTACATATCTCAAAACCAAGACAGAGTTAATAAACCTTTTCCATAATTTCCTTTCTCTTGTGGAACATTAAAAAGGCATAAGTAGCAACTGCCCAAATCACTTAGGTATGTTGAGTTGCTAATAAAATTTCCTTGAATTTGAGGTACAAACTCCAAAATTCATTGTGGAGATGATGGAGCTTAGATGGCAACTTTTAGCTAGTACCTGCTCTCATACTGAAGAGGTCAAAGATATTTTCTCTGTTTCTCAAACATAGTGTCTCTGTTTCTCAAATATAGTTTACTCGTATCAGTTATATTGTCTCTACTCCAAGTAAAGACAGTGTGTACAGGTATAAGGCAGATCCATTTGGTTTGATAGTGAGTGCAAACAAAATAAATCGATACTGTCCAAGCTTAGAAGGAATTGTGCTTTGACTGGAAAGCTAGAGATCTATCAAGCTTTTTTTGAGGCAAGGCGAGATTATAAAAAGCTATTATGTCATAAGAAAATGCTTAATTGGACAAGCTCTGGGCAGAGATAGAGATAGCAGCACTAACTAGGAATGCTAGGAGATTTTGGAAACTGGTCTCATGTAAAGTGTCAGCTCCAATACCCAAGCCATGTTCTAAAGTTGAGGAGAAAGACTGGATTACATTTTTTAAAGAGCTGTATAATAGGCATGGTAGGCAGGAGGAGCCAATGTATTTAACTATATGGAAGAAGAAATGTCCGTGGGTTTTTTGTGGGATGTTATGGAAAAAGATATAATAAAATTAATTCAACCATTTAATTCTGGTAAAGCTCCTGGTATAGATCTGGTGCCCATAGAAGTATTTCAGTTGTGCCTGCATTGGTGGGTGCCTATACTAGTTAGGCTATTTACCTCTATTAGTTTGAATAAATGGATTCCGCCAGATTGGTCTTTAAGCATAATTGCTCCTATATTTAAAAAAGGAGATGTAGCAAACCCGAGCTGCTACAAGTCAATAAGCTTGTTGCCGACAATTAATAAAAATATATGCAAAACTCTTGCTTAAATATTTGGCTGATTTTCAACATCATAAGGCCACAAGAGATAATGCTTTTATCCTGGCACACTTGATCAACAAATACATTACTAAAAGGAGAGCAAAACTATTCACTGCCTTTATAGACCTCGAGAAGGCATCTGATTTGGTGAACCACAGGAAACTGTGGGTAAAACTCAGGAAGCTAGATATTAATGCACAGTTGCTAGAGATGATTATCCTAGTATATGAGAATATGATTGCAAGAGTGAAATACGCTCCAGAAGGGACATTATCTCCCTCATTTCCTATGACCTCTGGTGTAAGGCAAGGCTGTGTCCTTTGCACCGTTGCTTTTTAATTTATATATTAATGATGTAGTGCATAAAATGGCCGAAGTAGCACATTTTCTGCCTAAAGTGAAAGATAGTCCACTATCTATCCTCTTGTATGCAGATGATAGTGTCTTGCTCTCCCAGACTAAGAAAGGATTACAAGGACTGTTAACTACCTTAGTAGCTAATGCAAGGAAAACAACCTGGAAATGAATCATGTAAAGTCCTAAGTGTTGAGGCCACGTAATTTTAGGTGATATCTAGATGGGCAGCAGTTAAGACAAGTCAAATCTTATACCTATTTAGGTGTGACTATTTCTAGTAATGGAAAGTGGCAAAAGCATAGAATGCGAATGAGCGCAAAGGCCACGTCCTCTGCTAAAAGTATCTCTAGACTTGTGGCTACATCTAAGTATGTTAAGGTGGCCTCAGTAACGCAAATATATAAACCAAATCTCAGAGACAACTTTTGTATGGAGCTGAAATTCTGCCCAGTGTAGGAAATAATGTACTTGAAGTGGTGCAAAATAAGTTCCTTAGAGGACTATTGATGGTACCCAAGAGTGTACTAGGGGCTGAGGTCCGAGCTGAAATGGGTGTAAATTCAGTACAATTATTAGCATCCATTTCAGTTGTGAAGTATTGGATCAAATTGTGTAGTTTGAAATATATGAGCTTGACGTACTTGTGCCTTATGTAGCAATTGGACTACTCTGGCACCCACAGATATATGTGGTTTATTACGTTACCTCTTATATGTTTTAAATAAATAAATAAATACTTCCCTGAGTCCCTGCTCCAGGCTCGCCGGCGGCTTCTGAGCCTGACCCGATTCTACATAGCCAGTAGCCGCAGAAGGCTCAGAAGCCACCGGCGAGCCTGGAGCAGGGACTC